>NW_026505964.1:0-16703 GCF_026875155.1 Cherax quadricarinatus
GTTTGAGACATTATGCAGCATATGGGAATTTTATTCAAAAAACGTTTTCGCCACACAGGGCTTAATCTCCATTACAAAGAGGAAGGCGAAAGGGAAAGGGGAGGAGTATGAGGTAATCAGTCCCTCAGCCTGGAGTCGATGTTTCAGTCCATCAATCTTGTAGAGTGACACTGGGACTGATTACCTATACTCCTCTTCCTTACCCTTCCTTTTTGTAATGGACTGAGAAGTCTTCAAGTATCTTTTGTTTATCAACTTTTCTTTACTCGACGAAGAAGCCTCTGTGTAGGCAAATTTTCGAAATAAAGTACCTAACTGTTGCATATGTGTCTTACCTAACAATCTGTCGGTTTTTTTATCCCATTTTAATGTTCGGGGGGAGGGGGACATTGATGCTGTGTAGCAACACAATACCCACTTTTTGGGACGGGGATGAGATGGAGGCACTTGCTTCCATTTGTTTAAACTTTTTCTAACCCTTTAAACGACAAAATTTTCCCCCCCAAATTTTGTATTTTTCTCTCCGCCTTTCCGCCCCTCTCTTCCCTTTTTATCCTGCCTCTTTTTCCCTTTCTTTCCTGCTTTCGTGCTCCAAACAAGCACCCCCTTTCCCTAACAAGAGTAATTTCGAAGGCAAGAATCATGGTCCGTTATGGCTTTCAGTTTAGCCTCTGAGTTTTCTCAATATTTTTTTGTTTTTTCGAACTCTTGACTTGTTGGACGAATAAAACTCTTGTGAATTTTGGGAGTTGAGTTTGTCCCCCATTTGTTACAAGCTGATAAGCGATGTCTGACAAGAAAATAAACAGTATTAACCCACTGTAGTTTTTTGCTGTCTCTTCACCTATTCAACCCTCACGCCCCATCCATTACAAGTCCCCATCAAATCAAAGCCCTTTTAAAGATCTTAGATAAGAGAAGATAAGAAAGGAGGAAACACTGCGCAGGCTTTTGGCCCATACTAGGCGGGTCCTTTACAATTCATCCCACTAAAAACATTTGACCAACCCAATTTTCAATGCCCCCCAAGCAACAAGCCCGATTAACTTTTAAAATGGTATGAAATACCGACAGGTTGTTGGGAAAAGACACATTGCAACAGTTTTTTTTTATTGTGAAACGTTTCGCCTACCAGTAGGCTTTTTCAGTCAAGTACAAAAAAAGTTATAGAAGCAGATGAAACAATGATATTTTTAAAACTATGGAAGAATGCTTTCCCCGATGAGGGATGCCACCTCAAAACAAAAAGGGTGATGGATGATTACATCTCTTCAAGTATCTTCCCGCCCAAAAAGCTGACCTAAATTGTGGGCAAATTACTAGAGTCAATTATAGCTGAGATTAAAAAAGCCATCTCGAAAAAGCATACTTGATTAAAGATATCAGCATGGTTCACAAGAGGGGGCCCTGTTAAAACTTTTTTATTAACTTTTTTCAGTAAAGCTTTTGAGGCTGTTGACCACGATAAGAATTTGATATTATTTATTAATTTTAGTAAGGCTTTGATAGATTTCCTCCCCAAAGACTTTTAAGAAAAGGCAGCCATGGCGGGGGGGAAGGGTGCTCTCGTGGATCAAATCAGGGCTCAAGACGGAAGAAAAGAGTGTCCAAAAATGGGGTTAAATCCGAGTGGGGTCAGAACAATGGCGTTCCACGGGGTCGTCTTGGCCCTTGTTTTTTTATAAAATTATATCAATGATCTTGATAAAGGGAAATTACTATGCTTGAGAAAATTTCCCCGAGACACGAAGATAGTGGGATAATTGATTCAAACGTAGATTTTAGGGAACTTCGGGGATTTAGACAAACTTACTCTTGGTCAAAAAGGGGCAGATGCGTTCAATGTAGATAAATAAATTTCTAAAAGCCGGGGTGTCCTAACCTAGCACTTATAAGTTAAAAAATGTAAACTTAAATACAGATTGCGAAAAGGACTTGGGGATTATGGTAAGCAGAAACCCTTAAATCAAGCCCGCAATGCCAAAGGGTACGAAATAAGGCAAATAGATTATGGGATTTATTCAAGAATGTAAGCAACAAAAAGTCCAGAGGTCTTTACGCAGCTTTTTTACATCATTAGAAAGGGCCTCCCCTAGATTAGCAGTCAATTCTTGTCTCCTATTACGAATGGAAAAATTCGTTAGAAAAAATTTCACGTAGGATGACTAAATTAATACATAGCTTTAAAAATTCTTCCTTAGAAGAAAGTTTAAGACTTTTAAGTTACTTTCATTGTTAGACGAAGAATGGGGGAGACCTGATCGAAGTTTAAGTGGAAGATAGGTATTAAAAAAGGGGGGATATTAACAAGGTCTTGAGGATATTTTCCCCAAGAGAAACACGCACATGTATAAATATACTACTCTAGGTTTTTCTCCTTTTTAAATAGCTCTTGTTCTTTTTTTTTTCTTTTTTTGTCCAGGGGAAGTGGAAAAATCTTTCCTCCGTAACCCATGCGTGTCGTATGGGGCGACAAAATGCGGGGCAATGGGCTAAAACCCCCTTCCCCTGTATACAATTATAAAAAAAAAGAAGAAAAACTTTAAAATGGTTGCTTAAATGTGGTGGATGTAGTCGGATGAAAGAAACAATGATTGCTGATGTTATGAATGAAAAGAAGTTGGATGTCCTGGCCCAAAGCGAAAAAAAGTGAAGGGGTAGGAATTTCAGGGGGGGGAAAAAAAATGGGATTAAATCGGGGTATCTGAGAGAGTTAGAGCAAGGAAGGGGTAGCAGTAATGTTAAATGATCATTTATGGAAGGAGAAAAAGAATATGAATGTGAAATTCAAAATTTATGTGGATTAAAGAAAAGGTTGGATGCGGAAGGGGGTCATAATAAGCGTGTATGCACCGGGAGAAGAGAGGAATGCAGGGAGGAGGAGATTTTTGGGGGTGTTAAGTGAATTATAGGAGCCCTTTTAACCAAGTGAGAGAGTAATTGTGGTAGGGGACTTGAATGCTAAAGTAGGAGAAAAATTTTTGAGAGGGTGTGGTAGGTAAGTTTGGGGTGCCCGGTGTAAATGATAATGGGGGCCCCTTTTATTGAACTTTGTATAGAAAAAGGGGTTTTTTTATAGGTAATACATATTTTAAAAAAAAGAGGATAAATAAGTATACCGATTGATGAGGGGGAAATGACAGTAGTTTGTTGGATTTTTATGGTAATAAAAAACTGTTGATAGACTTCAGGTGTACATGTTTATAGGGGGCCACAGATATACAGATACTTTCTAGTTGTAGTCATGGAGTAAAAGGGGGATGGGATACAAGGAGAAAGGAAGGAAGAAGAGGTGAAGGTTTATAAACTAAAAGAGGAGGCAGTTAGGGTAAGATATAAACAGCTATTGGGGGATAGATGGGTAATGAGAGCTAGGCAATGGGGTCGAAGAGGTATGGGGGGGTTTTAAAAATGTGTGTTAAGAGTGTTCAGCAAAGTTTGGTTACAGGAAAAGGGGGGCGGAGGGAAAAAGGGCATTGGGGGAATGTGAGTAAAAAGAGTAGTAAGGGAGAAAAATTAGCATATGGGAAAATTTTTAAAGTAGAAGTGTGAAGGAGGGGAAAAGTATAGGAGAAAAAGAGAGGTTAAAAAGAGTGGTGAAGAATGTTAAAAAAAAGAGCAAAAGAGAGAGTGGGTGAGATGTTATCAACAAATTTTGTTGAAAATAAAAAAAAGTTTTTGGGGTGAGATTAACAATTAAGAAAGCCAGAGAAAAATTGATTTGTCAGTTAAAAAAAAGGAGAGGAGAGTTATTTTTAAAGGGGAGTTAGAGGATTGGGAAGATGGAAGGAATATTTTGAGGAATTGTTTTTAAATGTTGTGAAGATAGGGAAGCGTGATTTCGTGTTTAGGGCAAGGAGGAAAAACTCTTGTGGGGGAGGGAAAAGCGTTGTGAGTGTGGGGGAAGTTCTGGCAGTAGGAAAAAAGAAAGGGGGGAAGGCAGCCGGGATTGATGGGATTAAAAATAGAAATGTTAAAAAGCAGGTGGGGATATATTTTGGGAGTGGTTGGTGCAATTTTTAATTTAAAATGTATGGGAAAAGGGTAAGGTACCCAGGGGGTTGGGAGAGAGCAGCATAGTTCCTTTTTTTTTAAAGGGAAAGGGGATAAAAGAGAGTGCAAAAATTATAGGGGGATAAATCTGTTGAGTGTACCGGTAAAGTTATGGTAGAGTTATAATTGAAAGAATTAAAATAAGACGGGAGAATAGGGTTTTGCAGATAACAAGGGAGGCTTTTTGGAAAGGGAGGGGGTGTGTGGACCGGTGTTTTACAGTGAAAATATAAATGAACAGTATTTAAAAAGGCTAAAGAGGGCTTTGTGCATTTATGGATTTGGAAAAGGGTATGACAGGGGGAAGGGGGGCAATGTGGCCGATGTTGCAAGTGTTGGTTAGGGGGTGGGTTTTGAAAGCAGTGAAGAGTTTTTCGAGGATAGGAGGCTCAAATTGAGTATGTAGGAAAAAGGGAAATTTTTTTCCCCGTAAAAGTAGGCCTTCAAGGAGTGTGATGTCCCGTGGTTGTTTAATATTTTATAATGGGGGTTTTAAGAGAAGTAAATGCGAGGGTTTTGGGAAAAGGCGTGGAGTTAAAAAATAAAGAATCACACACAAAGTGGCAGTTTCACAGCTGCTCTTTGCTGATGACACTGTGTCTTGGGAGATTCTGAAGAGAAGTTGCAGAGATTGGTGGTGAATTTGGTTTGGGTGTCAAAAGAAGAAAAATTTAAAGGTGAATACAGGAAAGAGTAAGGTTATGGGATAAAAAAAGATTAGGTGATGAAAGATTGAATATCAGATTGGAGGGAGAGAGTATGGAGGAGGTGAACGTATTCAGTATTTGGGAGTGGACGTGTCAGCGGGGTGGGTTTGAAAAATGAGGTGAATCATAGAATTGATGAGGGAAAAAAAGGGTGCACTTAGGGTCGTGGAGACAAAAACTTTGTCTTGGAGGCAAAGAGGGGGAAAGTATGAGAGATGTTTTTTTCCACGCTCTTATATGGGTGTGAAGCGTGGGTGATGAATGATGCAGCAGGGAAGGCTGGAGGCAGTGGGGATGTCATGTTGAGGGCAATGGTGGTGTGAATTTAAAAAGCAGAGAATTGTGGTTGGGGAAATTAGGGGAGGGGCGGGATTTCCAAAAAAGTTGTCCCGGGGTGAGGAAGGGGTTTTGGGGGTGGTTGGACATGTAGAGAGAAGGAGCGAAAAGAATGACTCAAAAGGTATCAGTCGTAGTGGAAAGGGAAGGCGGGGTAGGGGTCGGCCTAGGAAGGGTTGGAGGGAGGGGGTAAAGGGGTTTTGTGTGCGAGGGGCTTTTGGATTCCAGCAGGCAGCGTGAGGGTGTTTTTTTAAGGAGTGAATGGAGAAAAAGGTTTTTTTAAAACTTGACGGCTTTGGGGGGTGTGAGCAAAGTAACATTTAGAAGGGATTCGGGGGGAAAACCGGCAGGCCCCGGGGCTTGAGTTTGGAGATGGGAAAAAAAACAGTGCCTGCACTCTGAAGGAGGGGTGTTAAAGTTGCATTTTTAAAAAATGTGGTAAAGCACCCTTCTGGCAAGACAGGATGGAGTAATGAGGTTTAAAGTTTTTTCTTTTCGGGCCACCCTGCCTTTGGGGGGAAACGGCCGGTGTGATAAAAAAAAAAAAAAATTTAAGTTTAGATTAAAAAAGGGACATGGGAAAAATTTTTGGGGTTTGGGGAAATGGGGTAGTTGATGAGGGGAACAGTCACCTAGTTGGGTTATTGAGGCAGGCCCTTGGGGTAGTTTAAAAATTTAGGTTTTTGGATAAGTACATGAGTGGGGGGGGTTTGGGATTTGAGGGGGACTTCCCACATCAGAGCTTATTTCTTGGGTAGCATTAAATTTTTGGGTTGGTCAAATGTTTGTTAGGGGGATAAAATTTTTTAAAGGCCCTGCCTAGTAGGGGGGGCCAAAACAGGCCTGCTGCAGTGTCCCCCTTTTTCTTTTTGTTCTTATGTTCTTACTTGACTGAAAAACCCTACTGTGTAGGCAAAAACGTTTCACAATAAAGATCCCTAACGGGTTGCATATGTGTCTTACCTAAAAAACAAGCTCCATGTGAAAGCCCCCACTCAAACCCAAACCCCCTCCCACTCATGTATTTATAAGAACACCAGAACATAAAAATTGTAGGAAAAACTGCAAAAGGCCTAGGGGCCCAAAAACGGGGGCGGGTCCTTATAAAAAACGACCCCCTCCTAAAGCTATCAAGAAATAACTCCCGTACCCCTTGCAGAATAAAAACCCACCCCCTCCCACCCCATATTTTTTCCCATTCTTTTCTTAAAGCTCCCCAAGGGGCCCCTAGCCTCTTTTCCCCCCCACTGGGAAGACTTTTCCCAAAGCATCTAAAAACCCCTGTTAAAAATTTTTTTACTTCCCCTATGTCCTTTCTAAATCAAAATTTACCCAAAATTTTAAATCCATTTTTCCGGGTTTTACCTGGTTTCGACACCCCAGTACTTTTTTAATGTCCCCCTTGTTTTCCCCGCCCACCACTTATACACTTAAATTGATTTCTCCCCTTATTAAACCCCTCTCCAGAGACTGGAGATTTAAAGGGTTTTTTAAGTCTATCTTCATGGGGGAAAGGTTCCTTACACAGTAAACCCTTTTTAGTTACTTTTCTCTGTATGTTCTCTAATGGTCTATGTCCATCCTGAAGTAAGGGGCCCAAAAACGGGGCAGCTTTTCCAAAATCGGGCCCTCACAAATTTCAAAAAATGGGCCCTTTCACAAAACCCTAAATGAGGCCCCCCTAATCTAAATTTGAAATCCCCAAAAGCCCCAGCCTTAAAAAAACCCAACTAGGTAGCTGCCCCCCACTAATAAAACTCCCCCACTTCAAAAACCAAAATATTTTTCCTATGTCCTTTCTAAATCTAAACTTATTTTAAATTTAAAAACCCCAAATTACGGGGGTTTCTCTCTTGGGGGAGATATCCTAAGCCCTTTCAATACCCCCCTTTATTAATACCTATCTTCCACTTATACCTTCAATCAGGTCCCCCCTCATTCTTCGTCTAAAAAGTAAATGTAAATTAAGAGTTTTAAATTTTTCTTCTTTAAGGAAAGATTTTTTAATGCTATGAAAAAATTTAGCCCATCCTACATTAAAATGGAAAAAAAATCCCGACAGATTGTTAGGTAAGACACATATGCAACAGTTAGGTATTTTTTATTAAAAAACCCGTTTCGCCTAAACGGGAAAGGCTTCTTCAGTAAAGTCCCAAAAATTGATAGAAGCAAAAGATACTTGAAGACGATGTAATCACCCATAAACCCTTAAAGTTTTGGGGGGTTTCAGTCCCCAGTCTCCCGGAAGAGCATTGTTCCTTTGTATAAAACCCAATAGGGGAGATGAAGGACGGATGGAGTTTTTTTTATAGGCCAAGAGGTGAGACGTAGGCCACTGGGAGAGGAAGAACTCAGAGAGGGAAAAGGTCGGGTTTCCCTTCAAATAGCCGCTCTACTAGTGGAAGTTGTCGAAGTTGATTGCAAAGGGCTGTACCAAAAATACCCTTGTAGAGCATTTTTTGACAGAAATTTTTTTATTAAAAGGGTTTAATCTGTCAGACACTGCAAAAACAAGGGTATTTTTGGTAAAAGACCTGCAATCAAATTCGAAACCCCCAAATTCCACTAGTGAGGGGGCTGGATTTGAGAGGGACCTGACCTCTCCCTCATCGAGTTCTTAATCTCCTAGTGGCCTAGTCTAACCTCTTGGGGCTATTTTAAAAAACTCCCCCTCCCGTCACTTTCATCTTCCATATTTTTTCATTTCTATGGGGAAAAATGCTCTTCTCCAGATGAGGGAAATGGGGCCCCCCTCAAACTTTAAGGGTGGGTTTGGACGATTACAAACCCTCTTCAAATATTTTTTTGCCCTTTTATCAATTTTTCTGTACTTGACTGAAAAAAGCTACTGTGTAGGCGAAAGTTTATAATAAAGATACCTAACGTTGAAAATGTGTCCTTACCTAACAAAACTGTCGGTATTTTTTTACCCTTTTAATGTTCAATTTGTAAGGACGATGAAGCCCCCTTTTGGGCGAAACGTTTCCTCAATAAAAATTCCCAAGAGTTGCACTGGTCTAATTTTAAAATCTTTAATTTTTTTTTTTGTAAAGCCACGGATTTGGCCCAAACGTTTTTTCAAAAGAAGGGTAAACCAGGGGGGGGTTGGGGGGTTGGGCCCCAAGTGTTTTTTTAAATTTGGGGGGGGGGCGGGGGAAATGGGGTGTTGGGAACAGTACAGGTACCGTCTCCCCTCGTTCCCCCGCACCAGGATTAAAAAACACTCTCCTCAACATGGATCGAATACATTTAAACAATTTACTGTGAGTTATACAATCTTGAAAATTAAAATTTTCTCAAAAAAAATAAACAGAACTCCCTTTTTTAAGGGACTTTTTTGACAAGGATAACAAAATATCTTACAGAGCGAAGACTCACAACCCTCGTACTGTAATACAGAAAAGTACAATAAAAGGCAAACTTTATGAGAAAATAACACAAGTGTCTTACCTTCTGCAGAGGTGATAATGGAGGCTTTTGCATACCCGTCATATTGGTCCATATGGTCCATGGGATGTACTGTCAAACCCGGGCCAGAGAGGTTTCCCCGGAAGGTGATACATAGGGTTTTATGTACTGTCATTCTCGTCCCTTGAGTCCCCGGAAGGGATACATAAGGACCCGTATGCACTGGGCTCGTCGTCCCGGAGTCCCTGGGAAAAGGGGATACTAGGGATTGTATGTACTGTCCCTACTCGTCCTTGAGTCCCTGGGGAAAGGGGATACAAGGGACTGTATGCCGGGGATAAACCTTGGGAAAAAATACCGAAAAAGTTGGGTTTTGGGAAAACACGAAGCAAACACTATAACATATTTTTTTAAAAAAACGTTTCGGTCCAAAGGGCCTTGTTTACTTTTGGGGGGTGATCAAGGTCCTGGACCGAAAAGTTTTTTTTATAAATATGGGTTTTAGTTTTTGCTTACGTGTCTTTCTAAAAACCCCTGTTTCACTGTTCCCTCCACGTCCAGTGAGTCCCTGAAAAGGGGATACTAGGGGTTGTATTTTACTGCCCTCCTGTCCCGAGAGTCCCTGGAAGGTGATACATAGGGACTGTATGTACTGTCATAATGTCCCTTGGTCCCCGGAAGGTGATACATTGGGACTGTAGGGACTTCATCCTCGTCCATGATTTCCCTAAAGGTGAAACATAGGGATTGTATGTACTGTCCCTAATTTGTCCAGTGAGGCCCTGGGGGGGTGGTTTCATAGGGACTATATGTACTCTCATCCTCGTCCCCTGAGTCCTTGGGAGGTGATGCATCAAGGGCTGGGGATGCACTGGCATCTGTCCCAAAGAAATCCCTGGGGGGTGATACAAAGGGGCCCTATGTATTGTCATCTTTGTCCAAAGGGAATTTCCCCGGGAGGTGAAACACAGAGGGCTGTATATTTCTCTCATCCTGGGCCAGAGGAACCTTTGGGGGGTGGTACATTGATGCTGTGTGTTTTGTGTCATGCCGGGAGAGGAAACCCTGGGAGGTGGTACACTGATGCTGTGTGTAGTGTTATCCTGGCGCAAAGGGAAACCCTGGGGTGGCACCCCTGACGCCTTTAGTATATTCCCCTCCCGGTCCAGGGGGGTACATGGGAGGTGGTGTTAGGTAAGACATATATTTCAAAAAGTTAGGTATCTTTTTTTTCGAAACTTTTGCCCACAAAAGTAGGGTTCTTTCAGTCGGGGGTACAGAAAAGTTGATAGAAACAAAAAGATCTTTAAGCGATGTTAATCATCCAACCCCTTTAAAAATTTTTAGGTGGTCCCGTCCCTCAAGGGGCCCGGGGGAGAAGAGCATTTTTCCGGGGTTGGGCGAAACAAAGATTGGGGTTTTAGGGGACTCGACTGGGAAAAACCCATGTGTAAAGGGGAAACGTTTCGGGAAAAAAAGATTCCTAAAATGTTTTCATATGTGTCCCTTAACCCAACAACTGTCGGTTTTTTTTATGCCCTTTTTTAAAGTTCATGGGGGGGGGTTTCATTGATGTGTTTTAGCAAAATCAATATCCACTCTTTTTGGGGCTTGGGTGAGGGTGGGGCACTGTTTCTTCCATTTGTTGTTTACTTTTTTCCCAAAAACCCCTTAAAAGACGAAGAGTTTCCCCTTTCTCTTCCTTTCTAACTTTTTGTACTTTCTTCCTGCCTTCCGACTTTTTTGGCCTTTTTTTCCTGCTCTTGTTCCTTTTTTTCCTGCATTTCGTGCTCCAAAAAAAACGCACCACCTTCCTAAAAAAGAGTTTAATCTTCGAAGGAAGAAAACATGGTCCGTTATGGCAAATTTAGCCCTTTGCCTCGAGTTTTTTCAATATTCTTTTCCGTTCTTTTTCGGGAATCTTGACTTGTTGGACGAATGAACTCGGGGAATCTTGTAAAATTAAAGGGAAAAAGTGCAACTAATGTGGGAATTTTTTTGTGGAACGTTTCGCTTCCGGAGCTTTTTTTAAACCATTACAAACCCAAAACATGGGGCACAGAGGGTATATAAAAAGGGTAGAGTGAGGGGAATACAGCACAGGAGTGAACACTGAAACAACCCCGCCTCCTTCCAGTTTATATTTGTCCAACCCATTTTATGTTTTCCCAAGTAATAGCTTTTATATCCCCTTTTTCTCAGGGACGAATTTAAATTTCTTAAAAATTGGGATTAAATTTTGTCACTACCACTACTACTACTACTACTACTACCCCTAGTGAACATCGAAATGGTACCTCCCCCTTTGTATTCACCTCACTGAGCCTTTATTTCCCTCTGTGTCCATGTATTGTTTGTAATTTGGCCCTTTATAAAAACTTGGAGAGCGAAACCCTTTTCCACAATAAATGCCCCATTAGTTGGGGACTTGTTCCTTTAACCCCTTTTCATATTGTCCGGAAAATTTTACCAAAATTTATTTCAATCTTTAATCTTGGGGTTTGGGTTTTTTCCTCCATTTTTACAAAAATGGGTAAGCGATGGGCTGACAAAATAAAAAAACAGTAAATTTAAGGGCCCCTCGTTAGTTTTTTTTGCCCGTCATCTTCACCCCACTTTTTATACTCCTCCTTCCCCTCCTTTCAAGTCCATATCAAATCAAAGACTTTTTAAGGGTTTAGCATAAAGAACATAAGAAAGGAGGGAAAACCCGGGGGCAGGGCCCGTTTGGGCCCTACTAAGCAGGTTTCCCTTTTCAATTCACCCACTAACCCAAAAATTTGACCAACCCAAAATTTTTAATGCCCCCCCAAGCAACCAGCTCCGATGTGCAAGTCCCACTCAAATCCAACCTCTCCCACTCATGTACTTATAAGAACACAAGAACATAAGAATGTAGGAACACTGCAGAAGGCCTACTGGCCCATACGAGGCAGGTCCTTATCTAAACGACATCTACCTAAAGCTACTCAAGAAATAACTCCCGTACCCCTTGACAGCAATCAAACCCAGCCCCTCCCACTCATATATTTGTCCAGTCTCTTCTTAAAGCTACCCAAGGTCCTAGCCTCTATCACCCCACTGGGAAGACTGTTCCACGCATCTACAACTCTGTTAGAAAACTAGTACTTACCTATGTCCTTTCTAAATCTAAATTTATCCAACTTAAATCCATTATTCCTGGTTCTTACCTGGTTCGACACCCTCAGTACTTTATTAATGTCTCCCTTGTTTATGCCCGTCATCCACTTATACACTTCAATGATATCTCCCCTTATTCTACGCCTCTCCAGAGACTGGAGATTTAAGGCTTTAAGTCTATCTTCATACGGGAGGTTCCTTACACAGTAAATCATTTTAGTCATTCTTCTCTGTATGTTCTCTAATGAGTCTATGTCCATCCTGTAGTAAGGGGACCAAAACTGAGCAGCATAATCTAAATCAGGCCTCACTAATCTAAATGAGGCCTCACATAATCTAAATGAGGCCTCACTAATCTAAATTTGAAACTACCCAAAGTCCTAGCCTTAATAACCCAACTAGGTAGACTGTTCCACTAATCAACTACCCTATTTCCAAACGAATACTTTCCTATGTCCTTTCTAAATCTAAACTTATCTAAAATGGTATAAAATACCGACAGATTGTTAGGTAAGACACATATGCAACAGTTAGGTATCTTTATTTTGAAACGTTTCGCCTACACAGTAGGCTTCTTCAGTCGAGTACAGAAAAGTTGATAGAAGCAGAAGATACTTGAAGACGATGTAATCAGTCCATCACCCTTAAAGTTTTGAGGTGGTCAGTCCCTCAGTCTGGAGAAGAGCATTGTTCCGTTGACTGAAACAATATGAAGTTGAAGTGACAGGATGGAGCCTTTATATAGTGCCAGGAGGTGAGACGTAGGTTGCTTTGGGAGGGCAGGTCCCTCTCAAACCCAACCGTTCTCACTAGTAGAGGTCGAAGTTGATGGTCTGTACCAAGATACCCTTGTGTTGCAGTGTCTGACAGAATGAACATTAAAATGGTATAAAATACCGACAGATTGTTAGGTAAGACACATATGCAACAGTTAGGTATCTTTATTTCGAAACGTTTCGCCTACACAGTAGGCTTCTTCAGTCGAGTACAGAAAAGTTGATAGAAGCAGAAGATACTTGAAGACGATGTAATCAGTCCATCACCCTTAAAGTTTTGAGGTGGTCAGTCCCTCAGTCTGGAGAAGAGCATTGTTCCGTTGACTGAAACAATATGAAGTTAAAGTGACAGGATGGAGCCTTTATATAGTGCCAGGAGGTGAGACGTAGGTTGCTTTGGGAGGGCAGGTCCCTCTCAAACACAACCGTTCTCACTAGTAGAGGTCGAAGTTGAGGGTTTCTGTACCAAGTTTACCCTTGTGTTGCAGTGTCTGCAGAATGAACATTAAAATGGTATAAAATACCGACAGATTGTTAGGTAAGACACATATGCAACAGTTAGGTATCTTTATTTCGAAACGTTTCGCCTACACAGTAGGCTTCTTCAGTCGAGTACAGAAAAGTTGATAGAAGCAGAAGATACTTGAAGACGATGTAATCAGTCCATCACCCTTAAAGTTTTGAGGTGGTCAGTCCCTCAGTCTGGAGAAGAGCATTGTTCCGTTGAC
The DNA here is from genome assembly GCF_026875155.1 of Cherax quadricarinatus. Lineage (NCBI taxonomy): Eukaryota > Metazoa > Arthropoda > Malacostraca > Decapoda > Parastacidae > Cherax > Cherax quadricarinatus. The sequence goes on from NW_026505964.1 coordinate 13,150, forward strand.
TGAAACAATTTTGAAGTTGAAGTGAACGAACGAACGAAAGTTAAGGTAAGACCCCAATGGGTGAGCGGGGAAGACGGGACAGACGAAGAATAGTGCTGGAGAGGAGTGTTCTTAGTCGTAGAAATAGAGCCAGGGCTTAACCCAGCAGCAAAGGCGATCGTGGGACAGATATTGAAAAGAGAAATTCCAGTTCTTCTGTTGGGACTCCGGTGGGGTGAGCTGGGAGTAAGGGACTTGCGACCTTTAGAGCTAGAGAGGAGTGCAGAACTGAGTCATGTCTTAACCCAAAAAAGCTAAGGTGAACGTGGGTCAGAGAATGGTACCTGTCTTAGAAGGTACCTGTCAGCGGATCCAAGGTTATTTGTAAGTAGGGTTAGGAGCAGGATCATGCAAGGAGTAGAAAAGGTTGTGAACATTAAAATGGTATAAAATACCGACAGATTGTTAGGTAAGACACATATGCAACAGTTAGGTATCTTTATTTTGAAACGTTTCGCCTACACAGTAGGCTTCTTCAGTCGAGTACAGAAAAGTTGATAGAAGCAGAAGATACTTGAAGACGATGTAATCAGTCCATCACCCTTAAAGTTTTGAGGTGGTCAGTCCCTCAGTCTGGAGAAGAGCATTGTTCCGTTGTCTGAAACAATATGAAGTTGAAGTGACAGAATCGGGCCTTATGTGTGCCAGGAGGTGAGACGTAGGTTGATTTGGGAGGGCAGGTCCTTCTCAAACCAGCCGTTCCACTAGTAGAGGTTGTCGAAGTAGATGGTCTGTACCAAGATACCCTTGTGTTGCAGTGTCTGACAGAATGAACATTAAATGGTATTTTAAAAACGACGATTGTTAGGTTTAAGACACATATGCAACAGTTAGGTATCTTTATTTTGAAACGTTTCGCCTACACAGTAGGCTCTTCAGTCGAGTACAGAAAAGTTGATAGAAGCAGAAGATACTTGAAGACGATGTAATCAGTCCATCACCCTTAAAATTTTGAGGTGGTCAGTCCCTCAGTCTGGAGAAGAGCATTGTTCCGTTGTCTGAAAAATATGTTTCAGACAACGGAAAAAATGCTTTCTCCAGACTGAGGGACTGACCACCTCAAAATTTAAGGGTGATGGACTGATTACATCGTCTTCAAGTATCTTCTGCTTCTATACTTTTCTGTACTCGACTGAAGAAGCCTACTGTGTAGGCGAAACGTTTCAAAATAAAGATACCTAACTGTTGCATATGTGTCTTACCCAACAATCTGTCGGTATTTTATACCATTTTAATGTTCATTCTGTCAGACACTGCAACACAAGGGTATCTTGGTACAGACCATTACTTCGACAACCTCTACTAGTGAGAACGGCTGGGTTTGAGAAGGACCTGCCCTCCCAAATCAACCTACGTCTCACCTCCTGGCACTATATAAGGCCCGATTCTGTCACTTCAACTTCATATTGTTTCAGACAACGGAACAATGCTCTTCTCCAGACTGAGGGACTGACCACCTCAAAACTTTAAGGGTGATGGACTGATTACATCGTCTTCAAGTATCTTCTGCTTCTATCAACTTTTCTGTACTCGACTGAAGAAGCCTACTGTGTAGGCGAAACGTTTCAAAATAAAGATACCTAACTGTTGCATATGTGTCTTACCTAACAGAAAAAAGGGTTTTGTTGGTTTGTGGGTCTGCGAATGTCTTCGTCAAGGAGAGAGGTCCAGTAGTCATGTCGTGTCTCAAGTTTGTCTATCTGTCTGTCACTGAGCCTCTTCCAGTACAGATTCAGCGCAGGGACGTCTAACTGGGCATGGAGAGACTCGCTTGTGGCGAAGTCCTCCCATCTGACATCAAGCAACCCAGCGCAGCGCCTTGTTCTGGCACGCTGAGCTTAAGTAAGTTTGTTTTTGCTGCAAGAGAGAGGGCTAGAGGAGAGTAAGTTATCAGAGGACGTATTAGGGATTTGTAGAGGTGTAGTTTTGTGCGTTGAGAGGCATGTTTCAGCTTGTAGAGGTCCGCAAGGGCCCTTTCTAGCTATTGCATGCCTTGAGTGAATGTGTCGTGTAAAAGAAGAAGGTAGTCAAGATTAACGCCAAGGACAGTGGACAGATTGTGTGATAGGGAAGTAAGTGCGGGTTGTCAGCTGTTCTGAGTTCGACAGGTAATGGAGGATTCACGTTTCCTGTAGTTAAAATACGTAATGCTGGATTTTGCTGCATTGGTTTTGATCCTCCATTTTTGTTCCCAGATGGCTATCCTGTCAACCTCATTTTGTGTTTTGTGTGTGAGTGTATCTATATTGGCATGAGTGATAAGTTGTGTAATGTCGTCTGCATAGGCTAGTGTGATGGAGTTGTGGTGTATAGGTGTTGGAATGTCGTTAGTGTATAAAATGTAGAGGGTAGGGGAAAGGACAGATCCCTGGGGTACTCCAGCATTTAGTGTGAAGTAGTCAGAGTAACAGCCTTGGAATTTGATTCTCATGGTACGGCCGTCTAGGAAGTTGCAGAGGAGTTTACGAGTATTGAGAGGCAGGTTGAAGTTAGTGCAGAGTTTGTACTTGAGCCCCTCGTGCCACACAGTGTCAAAAGCTTTTTCAACGTCTTTTGCAACCAGGGCTGTCCTGTTTCTTTGTTTTGTGTTTATGTGGAAGTTGTTGAGAATGATGTTAATGGCATCCTGTGTGGATCTGTGTGTTCTGAAGCCAAACTGGCCATCTGAAAGTAGAGAATTATGTTCCAGGTATCTGCGAAGGCGATGATTAATGAGTTTTTCAAAGAGTTTTCCTAAAGTTTCGAGGAGGCTGATAGGGCGATAGTTTCTAGGGTCAGAGTGGTCTTTATTGGGTTTAGGAAGGAGGATAGCAGTAGCAGCTTTGAAGAGGCAAGGGAGGCATTGAGGAGGTTTGTGTAGGCAGTAATGATAGAGTCAGGAAGGTGTTTCAGGATAATATGGTTTAGGCCGAGGCACCAGGAGCCTTGGAGGAAGGTGTCTGAGGAGAGTTTTAATGTCTGTGTTGGTGAAAGGAGTGTCGAGTTCTTGGGAGGAGGTAAGAGTGTCTAGATGTATGTGGCTGTCTGGTGTTGTTTCTTGTGTGTGTGCAGTGTTCCAGTGTTCTATGTTCTGAATGTGTTGAATAACGTTAGGGTGAGGTGGGTGAGCGTGGAAGATGTTCTCCCAGATGTGTTGAAGATGTTGGTAGCAGCACTGGTGGGTCTGAGATGTGTGTGTTGTTGTGGGTGATGTGTTGAATTTGTTGGTGGGAGAGTAGTGCCTCTGATTGTTTTTGATAAAGTTCCAGAAGGTTTAGGATGGGGCCTTTATTTGCCTGGGGTGAGAAGTTGTTTCTTTTTGGGGGAAAAGGGCTCTCTCAAAACCCACCCTTTCACTTGTAGAGGCGAAATGGCTGCTTCCAAGATACCCTTGGTGCAGGTCTGATTTCATGTCTTCAAGTTACTTCTGCTCTATAACTTTTCTGTACCTTCTGAAGAACACTACTTTTGGGGAAACTTTAAAAAATCTAAATTTTTATTGTTTCCAAAAAAATCTTTTTTTTTCCAATTTTTAA
>NW_026505965.1:0-23281 GCF_026875155.1 Cherax quadricarinatus
GGGGACGGTATATCACTCCTAAAATCAGTTTTTCATGCCCCTCTGAAAATTTCTATCCAAACAGGACTCTGTATGTGTTACTTCAATTTAAATACCCGTTTTTTTTGCAACAGTTCAAGCGATCTCGGACGTACAATGCCACCCCCACCCCCCTCCCAATATTTCTATCTTCTTGGAACAATTTAAAACCCTGAATATGACATTCCGCAGGCATGTCCCGACTTTTTGAATTAAAACCACGTCTCAGTTAAGGCAAATACATCAATGTTACCTACCCTAGCACTAATCTCAACTCGTCCATCTTATTCCTAGCACTACGGCAATTAGCATAATAAACATTGAAAGACTCTCCTTTCTCTTTACCCTTCCTGCTCATTTCTATTCTTTCACTAAACCTATTACCGTCTTTAAATCACCCAAGGTCCCTGGCTTTTCAATATCTATCTCGTTCTTATTATTACTAGTTCCCCTAGAACTCGTAATATTACTACACTGGGACTTCACTGTTTTCCTGCCAAAACCCATACCACTAACTATTCCTAGTTTTAAGTCCTAACTGCTCCCTCCCCCTGCAGTTGCCAGTGCTCCCACCCCACACCTAGATAAGTGAACCCCATCCCTAGCATACATGTCATTTCTGTCATTCCCTCTTTCCTACATACTCTAACTTGAGCCTCACTATCCTCGTAAAAACTCTTCACGCTTTCAGTAACCTACCTCCTACACCATACACCTGCAACATCTGCCACATTTGCCCCCCTATCCACACTGTCATACGCCTTTTTCCAAATCCATAAATGCCACAAAGACCTCTTTGCCTTTTTCTAAATACTGTTCACTTATTTTGTTTCACTGTAAACACCTGGTCCACACACCTCCTACCTTTCCTAAAGCCTCTTTGTTCATCTGCTATCCTATTCTCCGTCTTACTCTTAATTCTTTCAATAATAATTTACCATACACTTTACCTGGTACACTCAACAAACTTATCCCCTATAATTTTTTGCACTCTCTTTTGTCCCCTTTGCCTTTATACAAAGGAACTATGCATGCTCTCTGGCAATCCCTAGGTACCTTACCCTCTTCCATACATTTATTAAATAATTGCACCAACCACTCCAAAACTATATCCCCACCTGCTTTTAACATTTCTATCTTTATCCCATCAATCCCGGCTGCCTTACCTCCTTTCATTCTACGCACTGCCTCACGAACTTCTCCCACACTACTCAAGAAATCGTAATGACACGATTGCAAATAAACCATACCCCCGGCCGGGATTGAACCCGCGGTCATAGAGTCTCAAAACTCCAGCCCGTCGCGTTAGCCACTAGACCAGCTAGCCACAATAAGATTCATCCAACTAGGTATATTTCTACACCATAGGAAAGTTAGCACAGGCACCTCTGTGACCACAAATGCAAGTTTTTACAGACGAATCTCCAGCTAGCGTGGCCGTGACGGGAAATCTAGCTCAAGTCCCTTCACTGGGCCCTCAACAAGATGGGCTGGAGGGTTTTTTAGACTCTATGACCGCGGTTCAATCCCCGGGCCGGGGGGATGGGTTTTTTGGCCATCGTGTCATTAAAGATTTCTTGAGTCATGTTGACGGCAGTGAAGGGACTTGAGCTAGAGTTCGTCACGGCCCCCGCTAGCTGGAGATTCGTCTGTAAAACTTGCATTTGTGGTCACAGAGGTGCCTGTGCTAACTTTCCTATGGTGTAGAAATATACCTAGTTGGATGAATCTTATTGTGGCTAGCGGCCCTAGGGGGTAAGCGAGGGGCTGATTTTGAGACCCCGGGACCCGGGTTAAAACCCCGGCCCCGGGGGTAGGGGTTTTTCCCCCCCACATTTCACAACTGGCTCTTCCCCCCCACTCCTACAAGATGTTTTTTCCCCCCCTCCTACAAGATGTTTTTTCCCCTTGCCCTATACCCCGAAATCACAGCTTCCCAAATTTTTCCACCCAACAATTTAACAATTCCTCAAAATATTCCCCCCCCCATCTTCCCAATACCTCAAAACCTCCATTTAAAAAAATCTCCTATCCTTTTTTTAATTTGACAAATCCATTTTTTCTCAGGCTTCCTTAAACTTTTTAAAACTCCCCCAAAAAAATTTTTTCCCTTATTTTCAACAAAATTTTTTTTTGATAAAAACTCACCCACTCTCTTTTTTTGCTCTTTTTTTAACTTTGCTTCACCACCCCTCTTAACCTCTCTTTTTTTCTCCATATCCCTTTTCCCCCCTTCCCTCATTTCTACTTTGTAAAAACTTCTCATATGCTAACTTTTTCCCCTTACTACTCTCTTTACATCATCATTCCACCAATCGCTTTCCCCTTCCCTCCCCCACCCACCTTCCGTAACCACAAACTTCTGTGAACACCCAACACAATTTTTTTTAAACCCACCCCCAAATTCTTCGACCCCAAAGCCTATGCTCTCATTAAACCCAAACTATCCCCCCAATACTGTTTATATCTTACCCTAACTGCCTTTCCCCTTTTTTGTTTACAAAACCTTTACCTCTCTCTTCCCTGATGCTTTTATTCTCCTTGTTCCCACTACCTTTTACTCTCATTTTAGCTAAACAAAAAATGATCTGATATATCTTTGGCCCCTCATAAAACATGACAAACCTGAAGTTTTACTCAACAGTTTTTTACTACCCCAAAACTTTAAACCAACAAACTACTGTCCCCTTTAAGGGCCCCAACATCATTCTTGTATACTTATTTATCCCTTTTTCTAAAATATGTAATTTCCCCTTTAAATAAACCCCTTTCTATACAAAAATTCAATCAAAGGCTTTCCCCTTATCATTTACAAAACCCGGGACCCCCAAAATTACCTACCACCCCCCCCTCTAAAAATTTTTTCCCCCACTTTAGCATTCAGGTCCCCTACCACAATTTTCTCTTTTCACTTGGTTCAGGGGCTCCTATACATTCACTTAAATCCCCCCAAAATCTCTCTCTCCCCTCCTCAAAATTCCTCTCCCTTCCCCCAGGTTTAAAACCGCTTTTTAAAGACCCCTTTTTGCATCCAACCCTTTTTCTTTTAAACCACATAATTTTTTGAATTTTTCATATTCATATTTCTTTTCTCCTTCCCTAACTGACCTTTAACATTACTTTCTACCCCTTTTTTTTGCTCCCAAACCCTCTCAATACTCCAGTTTAAACCCATTTATTTTTCCCCCCCCCGAAACTCCCCTACCCCCTTCAGCTTTGTTTCGCTTAGGGCAAGGACATCCAACTTCTTTTCATTCATAACATCAGCAATCATCTGTTTCTTGTCATCCGCACTACATCCACGCACATTCAAGCATCCCAGTTTTATAAAGTTTTTCTTCTCTTTTTTTAGTAAATGTCTACAGGAGAAGGGGTTTTCTAGCCCATTGCTCCCGCATTTAGTCGCCTCATACGACACGCATGGCTTACGGAGGAAAGATTCTTTTCCACTTCCCATGGACAATAGAAGAAAAAAAGAAGAACAAGAGCTATTTAGAAAAAGGAGGGAAAAAACCCGGATGTATGTATATATATATGCATGTGCGTGTCTGTGAAGTGTGACCAAAGTGTAAGTAGGAGTAGCAAGATACCCCGTTATTTTGCGTGTTTATGAGAAAGAAAAAGAAAACCCTAATATATTTAAATTTTATATATATATATTTTATATATATATATATATATATATATTATATTATATATTTTTATATATATATATATAAATATATGGTTTAGAAAGACACGTAAGCAAACACTATTAAAATCATTTATTTAAAAAAGTTTCGGTCCTGGGACCTTGATCACTTCTAACATACAAGGTAGAAGACATTATATATACGGAGAGTGAGGTGTGGACCACGTGCCTGAGAATTCATAAAGAACATAAGAATGGAGGAACACTGTAGAAGGCCTACTGGCCCATGCGAGGGAGGTCCTACAAAAAAAAACCCCTTTCCTAGATGAGGGCGGGGAGACAATCTTATGACATTCCTCAGGGCACGTGCGTCACACCCACTCTCCGCCTATTATAATGTCTTCCTACCTCTGTATGTTAGAATGATCAAGGTCCCGGGACCGAACTTTTTCTAATAAATATGTTAGGGGATTGCTACTGTCTTCTTTAAACCAATTTGTCGGTATTTTTTACCAAGGTTAAATTCCATATATATATATATATATATTTTATATATATATATATATTTTAAAATATAATATATATATATATTATAATATTATATAAATAAAATAAAATTTCAAACACTATCTCTCAACTCGCTAAGATCACATATACCTTAGGGAGAAAATCGACAGCCACGCCCAAAGAGATTCAATGATCCAATTTGTAAGCACTGTGGTGGGGGCGTGTTGGTTGTAGAGCATTACTGGTTCCCTCATCCTCCCACACCCCTCAAGCCTTCCTCTCAAACCCTTGTACCACTCGAGCTTTTGCTACAACGAAGCCCTTGAAGCTACCGTAGCTACTGAGTACGTAGTGTATTGCACGACGATATCCCTGTGGGCCTATCGAAGTCTTCCAGCGCTGGTTTTCGTATCACATATAATATGTAACTATAACCTTAATTTTTTAAAGAGGAGGTGAAGGGGTAAGCGCACTGAAGAATCGGTCATATGACCAAAATCTCCATCCTGTGTGTTCATCAATATGAACTAGACCCGCGCCAGGAACACTTGTCCAGTTCCTGTGACAAACCTTACCTAACCTAAGATATCATTATCCGACGCAAGACAACCACTCTGGTGAATGGAAAATGAAAGGAAACATAAGCTAGCTATCCCTCAACCAACTATGGACTATGGATGAGTATGGTAGCAGCAATATTTGTTTAAGTGAAAGTCATTTATAGAAAAAAAAAAACTACCAGTCTACCTCGTAAACCAAAGTGACAAGATTAGACAATCCATTGGAAACAAGTAAGTCATTAATATCTTGGATTATCCCTAGTTAATTTATACTATGTATGATAATTGTAACATATGTACTTGTACCTAAAATAAATAAAGACTTTGTAGGTCTACGGGGGAAGTTATCTCTGTGGGTAAACAGTTGTTGATACTATTGTTAAGACATGTTAAAGGTCATAAACTCCGTCCTCCACTCCTGCATGCTCACACTCCTGCCACTCACACCCTGCACACCATCACTCCTGCACCTCACCATCTCACTGCACTCAACACTCCTGCACTCACACTCCTGCACTCACACTCTTGCAACTCACACTCCTGCACTCACACTTCATGCACTCACTCATGCACTCAAACTCATGCTACTCACACTTCCTGCACTCACACTCCTGCACTCACAACTCTTGCAACTCACACTCCTGCACTCACAACTCCTGCACTCACACTCATGCACTCACACTCCCTGCAACTCCACACTCCTGCACTCACACCTCCTGCATCCTCACCACCCTGCACCTCACACTCAGCACTCACACATGCACTCACACTGTCATGCACTCCACACTCATGCAGCTCACACTCATGCACACACACCCTGCACTCACACTCATGCACTCACACTCATGCACGTGCACACTCCTGCACTCACACTCTGCACTCACACTCATCACTCACAACTTGTCATGCACTCAGCACTCATGCACTCCACACTCATGCACTCACACTCCTGCACTCACACTCCTGCACTCACACTCATGCACTCACAACTCCTGCACTCAAACTCCTGCACTCACACTCCCGCCACTCACGACTCTGCACTCCACACTCCTGCACTCATCACTCAATGCACTCACACTCCTGCACTGCACACTCCTGTACTCTCACTCTGCACTCCGCACTCCTGGCACTCCCACTTCGCTGCACTCCGCACTCATGCACTCACACTCGTGCATTCGCACTCAAGTCACTCAGACACTCCTGCCCTCACACTCAGCATTCACACACATGCACTCACACTCCTTCACTCACACTCATGCCACTCACCACTCCTGCACTCGACGACTCCAAGCATCTCACACTCAGCACTCACACCCAGCACTCCACAATCGCGCACTCACAACTCCTGCACTCACACTCATGCACTCACACTCATGGCACGACACACTCCTGCACTCACCCTCCTGCACTCACACTCTAATCCTGCCTCACACTCATGCAACTCACACGTCTGCACTCACACTCATAGTCACACACTCCTGCACTCACATAACCCCCTGCACTCACACTCTTGCACTCACACTCCATGCACTCACACACCTGCACTCACATCATGCACACACACTCCCTGCACTCACACAATCCTGCACTCACTACTCCTGCACTCACACTCCTGGCACTCACACTCATGCCACTCACTCATGCACATCACCTCATGCACTCACACTCATGCACCACACCCATGCACTCACACTCCTGCACTCACACTCATGCACTCACACTCATGCACTCACACTCCTGCACTCACACTCATGCACCCACACTCATTGCACTCAAACATCATGCACTCACACTCCTGCACTCACACTCATTGCACTCACACTCCTCACTCACCTCCTGCACTCACCACTCATGCACTCACACTCCTGCACTCAAACTCCTGCACTTGCACACTCCCGCACTCACACTCCTTCACTCCACAGACTGCTCCTGCACTCACACTCATGCACTCACCCTCCTGCACTCACAACTCCTGTACTCCTCAGACTCATGCACTCGCACTCCTGCACCTCACACTCCCTGCACTCGCACTCAAGCACTCACACTCGTGCATTTCGCACTCATTCACTCACACTCCTGCAACTCACACTCATGCATTCACACTCATGCACTCACACCCGCACTCACACTCATGCACTCACACTCCTGCACTTCACATCTCATGGCACGTCACACTTCTGCACTCACAACTCCTGCACTCAATCACATTCCTGCACTCACACTCCTGCACTCACACTCATGCACTCACACTCATGCACTCACAACTCCGGCACTCACACTCCTGCACTCACACCTCCTGCAACTCACACTCATGTCATCTCACACTCTGCACTCACACTCATACACACACTCCTGCACACATACTCCTGCACTCACGCCATGCACTCCACTCCGCGTTCACACAATGCACTCACACTATTGCCTCACACGCCTACACCTCTACACTCATGGCTCTCACACTCCTGCACTCACACTCCTGCACCACACTCCTAGCCGTTCACACTAGTGCACCTCACACTATGCACTCACACTCCTGCACTCACACTATGCACTCACACTCCTACATTCACACTCATGCACTACACTCCCTGCACTCACACTCCTTCACTCACACTCCTGACACACTACTCCTCACTCACACTCCTGCACATCCACTCCTACACTCACACCTCCTGCACTCCACATTTCATGCACTCATGCACACCACACTCCAGCACTCACACTCCTGCACTCTCACTTTCACTGCACTCACACTCCTCACTCACACTCCTGCACTCAACACTCCTGCACTAACCTCCTGCCTCACACTATTACACTCACACTCAGCACATCACACTCCTGCCTCACACTCCTGCAATTAAACATCCTGCACTCCCACTCCTGCACTCCCACACACCTGCACTCACACTCCTGCACACACACTCTGGCACTCACACTCCAACACACACTCCAGCACTCACAACTCCTGAGCTCTCACACTCCGCGCTCACACTAGTGCCTCTACACTCCTACACACACACACCATGCACTCACACACATGCATCACACTCACTGCACTCACGTCTCCTGCACTCATCACTCCTCACTGAAACTCCTCACTCACACTCCTGCACTCCACTCCTTATGCCTGCACTCACACACCTGCACTCACACTCAAACACACACTCCTGCACTCACCCTCCTACACTCCGATAGATTCCTCCTACACTCCTGCACTCACACTAGTGCACTCACACTCCTAACACTCAAAACCTCATGCACTCAACACTCCATGCACTCACACTCCTGCACTCATACTCCTGCACTCACACTCCTGCCTCAACACTCCTGCACTCACACTCTACACTCTCACACTCCTGCACACACATTCATTGCACTCACACTCCTGCACTCACACTCCTGCACTCGCAACATCCCTCACTCCTGCACACTCTTCCTGCACTCACAACCCCTGCACTCACACTCCTGCACTCACACTCCTGCTACTCAACACTCCTGCACTCACACTCTGCACTCACACTCCTGCCTCACATTACTCCTCACCACACCTCCTGCCACCTCACACTCCTGCACTCTCACTCTCCTGCACTCACACTCCTGCACCACACTCCTGCACTCACACTCTGCACCTCACACTCCTGCACTCACAATCCTGCACTCTCACTCCCTGCACCTTCCCCCCCCCCCCCCCCACACTCCTGCACTCACACCTCATGCACATCACACTCATGTACTCACACTCCTGCACTCACACTTCTGCACTGAAACTCCTGCATTCTCCCCACTCCTGCACTCCCCACTCCTGCACTCACACTCCTGCACTCACACTCTGCACCACACTCATACGACACACTCATACCCACACTCCCGTGCACTGATGACTCCGCACTGCACAACTCCTGTACTCACACTCATACACACACTCCTGCACTTACACTACTCCTGCACTCACACTCCTGCCACTCACACACCTACACTTCTCCCACAGCTCCTGCACTCACATTCAAGCACTCACACCCTGCACTCACACTCCTGCACTCACACTCCCTGCACTCACACTCCTGCACTCACACTCCTGCACTCACACTCTGCACTCACACTCCTGCACTCACACTCACTGCACTCGGCACACGCCTGCACACCACCTCATGAGCACTCACACTCATGCCTCACACTCATGCACTCACACTCAATCACTCACACTCCTGCACTCACACTCCTGCACTCACACTCCCCTGCACTCACAACACTTCTGCACTCACAACTCCTGCACTCACACTCATGCACCCCACACTCCTACACTCAGCACTCATGCACTCACACTCATGCACTCACACTTCATGCACTCACACTCCTGCACTCACACTCCTGCACTCACACTCATGCACTCACACTCATAGCACTCACACTCATGCACTTCACACTTCTCCTGCAACTCACACTCCAGCACTCACACTCCTGCACTCAACACTCATTGCACTCACATCTGCGTTCTCCTGCACTCACAACTCATGCTCTCACACATCAGCACTCGACACTCCTGCACACTCACTCCTCACTCACACTCATGCACTCACACTCATGCACTGCACATTCATGCACTCAACACTCATTCACTCAGACTCCGCACTCACACACATGCACTCACAACTCATGCACTCACACTCCTGTACTCACACACATGCACTCACACTCATGTCACTCGACACCCCATGCACTCACACTCATGCACATCACACTGTCTGCACCCACACTCCATGCAACTCACACTCAGCACACACACTCCTGCACTCACACTCATGCACTCACACTTCAGCACTCACACTCCTGCACTCACACTCATGCACTCACACCATGCACTCAGAACCCCTGCACTCACACCATCACTCCCACTCCTGCACTCACACAAATGCACTCACACTCATGCACTCACGACTCATGCACTCAGCACTTACATGAGCACGCACACTCATGCACTCACACACATGCACTCACACTCATGCACTCACACTCATGCACTCACACTCCCTGCACCTCACTACTCATGCACTCACACTCCTGCACTCACACTCATGCACTCACACTCATGCACTCACACAACCCCATGCACTCACACACTCAATGCACTCACACTTATGTGGTTCTGCACCCACAATCATGCACTCACACTCATGCCACTCACACTCCTGCACTCACACTCATGCACTCACATTACATTCACTCACTACTCCTGCACTTCACACTCATGCACTCACACTTCATGCACTGCCACACCCATGCACTCACATCTCATGCACTCAACAACTCCGCTGCACTCACACTCATGACACTCACATCCTGCACTCACACTCAATGCACTTCACACTCCTGTCACTCACACTCATGCACTCACACTCCCTGCACTCACACCTCACTGCTATCACGACTCATGCACACACAACTCCTCACTCAACTCCTGCACTCACACTCATAGCACTCACACTCCTGTCACTCACACTTCACATGCACTCACACCCATCGCACTCACACTCCATGCACTCACACTACTTTTTATACACTCACACTCATGCACTCACACTCCTGCACTCAACACTCCTTCACTAACACATGCCTGCACTCCAACCGACAACATGCACTCACACTCCGCACTCCCAGCTCATGCACTCACACACCATGCACTCACGCACTCATTGCACTCCCACTCATGCACACTCAAACTCATACACTCAAACTCATGAAACACACACTCATGCCACTCACACCCCTGCCTCACACACCTGCACCTCACACTCCCTGCACTCACACTCCTGCACTCACACCCCATGCACATCACACTCATGCACTCACACTCATGCACTCACACTCGATGCACTCACACTCATGCACTCACACTCATGCACTCACTCATGCACTCACACTCATGCACTCACACTCAATGCACTCCCACTCCTGCACTCACACTCATGCACTCACACTCATGCACTCACACTCATGCACACACACACAAGCACTCACACTCATGCCACTCACACCCAAGCACTCACACTCATCACTCACACTCTGGCACCGCACACTCAATGCACATCACACTTAAGCACTCACACTCCCTGCACTCAACACTCATGCTCAGCACTCACACTCAATGCACTCACACGTCATGCAACTCACACTCATCACTCACACTCAGCCACTCACACTCCTGCACTCACACACATGCACTCACACACCTCACTCCCACTCCTGCACTCACACACCTGCACTCACACTCATGCACTCACACTCATGCACTCACACACCTGTACTCCTCATTGAACACGCACATCCTGCACTCACACTCCTGCACTCGCACCCATGCACTCACACCTCGTGCAATGGCACTCGAGCACTTCACACTCCTGCACTCACACTCAGGTTTCAATTCACACTCATTGCACTCAATCACACTCCCGCAACTCACCACTCCTGCACTCAACACTCCAAAGAGCAACTCACAACAATGCTCACAAATTTTATAACACACACTACACTGCACTCACACCCCTGCACATCACTTTCATGCGCACGACACACTCCTCGTCGCCTCACACTTTAGTAGCACTCACACTAGTGCACTCACACACTATCCTCACAACTCACACTCAATGAACACTCACACTCTGTCCACTCACACTCCTGCAACCACACTCCTGCTTTCACACTAGTGCACCTCCACTAGTGGCACTCACACTCCTGCACTCACCACTCATGCACTCACCCTCATGCACTCATCACTCATGCACTCACACACCTCACTCCACTCATGCACTTACACTCCTGCACTCACACTCATGCACTCACACTCCTGCACTCACACTCCTGCACCTCACACTCCTGCACTCACACTCCTACACTCACACTCCCTGCACTCACATTCATGCACTCCTTGCACTCACAACTCGCTGCACTCACACTCCTGCACTCTCACTCCTGCACTCACACTCCTGCACTCACACTCCGCACTCACACTCCTGCACTCCTACACTTCCTGCACTCACACTATTAACACTCACTACTCATGCACTCACACTCCTGGCACTCAACACTCCTGCAATAACCTCCTGCACATCCCACTATCCTGCACTCCATTCCTGCACTCACACTCCTGCACTTCACACTCTGCACTCACACTCATACACACACTCCTGCACTCACACTCCCTGCACTCACGCGGACACCTCCCTGCACTCACACTTCTGCGCTCACACTAGTGCACTCACACCGTCCTACACTCACACTCATGCACTCATCACTCATGCAATCACTACTTCCTGCTCCTCACTCTCCTGCACTCACACTCCAACACTGAAACTCCTGCCACATCACCCTCCTGCACTCCCACACCTGCACTCACACTCCTGCACTCACACTCATTGACACACACTCCCTGCTAAACTCACACTCCTGCATTCACTCTCCTACCGTCATGCACTCAGCACACTCCCTCACCCCCACTAGTGCACTCACACAGTGCACTCACCCTCCTACACTCACACTCATGCACTCACACTCAAGCACCACACTCCTGCACTCATACTCTGCACTCACACTCCTGCGCTCACACTCCTGCAACTCACACTACTACACTCACACTCCTGCAATCACATTCAGCACCTTCACAACCTTAATGGCTCCCTTCCACTCACACTAACGCTCCGCACTCACACTCCTGCACTCACTCCTGCACTCGAACTCCTAGCACTCACACCCTGCACTCAACACTCCTGCACTCACACTCCTGCACTCACACTCCTGCACTCCACTCTTGCACTCACACTCCTGCACACACACTCCTTACACTCACACTCCTGCACGTCACACTCCTGCACTCTCACTTTTTATCCTGCACTCACCCTCCTGCACTCACACTCCTGCACTCACACTCTTGCACTCAAACTCCCCTGCACTCACAAACCTGCACTCTCACATCCTGCACTCACACTCCTGCACCTCACAACTCTGCACTCAACACTCAAGTACTCACACACTCCTTCAACTCACACTTCTGCACTGAAACTCGCTGCAGCTCACACACCTGCACGTCCCACTCCTGCACTCACAATCTGCACTCACAGCACTTCACTCACACTCTTACACACACTCCCTGCACTGAAACTCCTGCACTCACACTCCTGCACTCACACTTCCTGACCCGTACACTCCTGCACTCACACACCTGCACCGTCACACTCCTAAACTCACACTCCTGCACTCACGATTCAGGCACTCACCACACCTGCACTCACATTCCTGCACATCACACTTGAGGGTATTCTATCCTGCACTCACACTCCTGCACTCACACTCCGCACTCACACTCCGGCACTCACACTCCTCACTCACACTCATGTGCACTCAAACCCGCATCTCACACTCCTGCACCACCTTCCTGCACTCACACTCCTGCACTCACACTCCTTGCACTCACCTCCTGCACTCACACTCCTGCACTCATACTCATGCACTCACACTCATGCACTCACAACTCAAGCACTCACACACACCTGCACTTCAGCACACCTGCCTCACACTCCTGCACTCACACTCATCACGTCACGTCCTCATGCTCTCACACACATGCACTCACAGAACACATGTAACACACTCCTGCACACTCACACCTCATGCACTCACACGTCATGCTCCACACTCATGCACTCAACTCATGGCACTCAACTCCAGCACTCACACTCCTCTGCACTCACACTCATGCACTCACACCATGCACTCACGACTGCCTGCCAAACACACACGCATACGCACTCACACCATGCACTCACACTGCTGCACTTCACACTCCTGCACTCCACACACTCCTTCACTCACACTTCCGCACTCACACTCATGCACTCACAACTAATGCGACTCTCACACTCATGCACACAACACTCATGACACTCACACTCAATCACTCACATCTCCTGCACTCCTACTCATTGCACTCACACTCATGCACTCACCAGTTCCTTGCACTCACACTCATTACAGTCACACTCATGCACTCACACCCATGCACTCACACTATGCACTCCACACGTTCATGCACCCACACTCATGGCACCACACTTCTATAGTCCTACAAACTTCCTGCCCTCACACTCATGCAACTCACACTCATGCACTCACACTCCTGCCACACATCATGCACGACTACACTCATGGCACCCACAACCCATCACTCACAACTCATGCACTCACACGCCTGCACTCGACACTCATGCACCACACTCATGCACTCACACTCATGCACTCACAACTCATGCACGGACACTCCTGCACTCACACTCAGCACTCACACTCCTGCACTTCACACATCATGCACTCACACATCCTCCACTCACACTCATGCACTGCACACTCATCACTCTACACCCCATGCACTCACACTCATGCACTCCACACTCCTGCAACTCACACTCATGCACTCACACTCCTGCACTCACACTCATGCACTCACAGCCTCCTGCACTCACTGTACCCATGCACTCACACTCATGCACTCACACTCCTGCACTCCACACATCCACTGCACTCACGACTCCTGCACTCACACTCCTTCACTCACAACTCATGCACTCACACTCCTGCACCACACTCCTGCACTCACACTCATGCACTCACACTCCCTGCACTCACACTCCTGCACACAACACTCCTGCAGCTGCACACTCCGCACCACATCTCATGCACTCACACTCCAACCTGCCTCACAACTCATGCACTCACACCCATGCACTCCACACTCATGCACTCACACTCAGCAATCACACTCATGCACTCACAATCAACACTCACCTCAAGCACATCACACTCCTAGCACTCACACTGACTCCTGCACTCACACGTTCCTCACTCACACTCAAGCACTCACACCCATCACTCACTACTCAATGCACCACACCAAGCTCTCACACTCATGCACCACACTCAGCACTCACACTCAATGCACTCACACTCAGCACTCACACATCGAGTGCACTCACACCTCATGCACTCACCACTCATGCACTCACACTCCCTGCACTCTCATCACTCATCACTTCACACTCATGCACTCACACTCATGCACTCACACCTTCATGCACTCCACATCTCCTGCCACACACACCTCCTGCACTCACACTCCTGCACTCAGCACTCCTGCACTCACACTTCCTGCACTCACCCTCATGCACTCTACACTCCAGCACTCACACTCATGCACTCAGCACCCATGCACTCACACTCATGGCACTCACACTCCTGCACTCACGGACTCCTGCACTCACACTCATGCACTCACACTCATGCACTCACACTCATGCCCACTCACACTCCTGCACTCACACTCCTGCACTCACACTCCTTGCACTCACACTCATGCACCACACCTCCTGCACTCACACTCATGCACTCACACCTCATGCACTCACACTCCTGCACGCACACTCCTGCACTCTACCTCGTATGCAGCTCACACTCATGCCACTCACACTCAGCACTTCCACACTCATGCACTCAGTACTCATGCACTCAACACTCCTGCCACACACACTCATGCACTCACACTCCTGTACTCACACTCATGAGCACTCACACTCATGCACTCACCACCCAAGGCACTCCCACACTCATGCAACTCACACTTCTGCAAACCACACTCATGCACATCACTCTCTCTAGCACACACACTCCTGCACTCACACTCAATGCACTCACACTCTATGCACTCACACCCTGCCACTCACACTCATGCACTCACACTCATGCACTCACACCCATGCACTCACACTCATGCACTCACACTTCCTGCACTCACACTAATCACTCACACTCAATGCACTCACACTCATTGCACTCATACTCAATGCACCACACTCATGCACTCACACTCTATGCACTCACACTCATGCACTCACCACTCATTCACTCACACCCTGCACTCCACACTCTGCTGCACTCACACACCTGCACTCACACCATTTGCACTCACACTCATGCACTCACACCCATGCACTCACACTGATGCCACTCACACATCTTGTCACCCACACTCATGCACTCACAACTCATGCACTCACACTCCTGCTCCACACTCCATGCACTCACACTCATGCACTCACACTCCTGCAACTCACTCTCATCCACTCACACTCATGCACTCTCTACCCATGCACTGACACTCATGCACTCACGACTCCCTGCACTCACACTCATGCACCTCACTCCTGCATGCTCTTCACTCATGACACTCACATCTCCTGGCACTCGCCCCCACACTCATGCACTCACACACCTGCACTCACACTCCTGCCACTCACACTCATGCACTTACACACTCCTGCACTCACACACCTGCACTCCACTCATGCACTCACCTCCTGCACTCACACTTCATGCACTCCATCCCATGCACCACACACATGCACTCACACTGCATACACTCACACTCATGCACTCACACACCTGCACTCACACTCCTGCACTCACACTCCTGCACTCACAACTCATGCACTCACACTCCTGCACTCACAATCAAATGCACTCACACCCATGCACTCACACTCATCACTCACACTCATGCACTCACACTCATGCACCACACGACTCATACCACCTCACACTCGCACTTCACACCCCTGCACTCACACCCTGCACTCACGCTCCTGACTCACACTCATGCACTCACACCCATGCACTTCACACTCATGCACTCACACTCATGCACCACACTCCAATGCACTCACACTCATCGCACTCACACACATCACTCACGTTCATAGCACTCAC
Source organism: Cherax quadricarinatus (assembly GCF_026875155.1). Lineage (NCBI taxonomy): Eukaryota > Metazoa > Arthropoda > Malacostraca > Decapoda > Parastacidae > Cherax > Cherax quadricarinatus. Next base: position 16,522 of record NW_026505965.1, read on the forward strand.
ACTCATGCACTCCACACTCTCATGCACTCACACTCCTGCACTCACACTCATGCACTCACACTCAGCACTCACACTCATGCACTCACAAACTCCGTGCACTCCACAACTCCTGCACTCACACCCATGCACACACACTCATGCACTCACACTTATCTGCACCCACACACATGCACTCACACTTATGCACTCCACATTCTCCTCCTGCACTCACACTCATGCTGCAATGCACTCACACTCATGCACTCCACACTCTCGTGCACTACACACTCATGCACTTCACAACTCATGCACTCACACTCCTGTCACTCACACTCACCACTCACACTCCTGCACTCACACTCCTGCAATCTCACACACTCCGGCACTCACACTCATGCACTCACACTCATGCACTCACACTCCTGTACTCTCATGCAACTCGCATCCTGCACTCACACTCCTGCACTCGCACCCATGCACTCACACTCGTGCATTGGCACTCGTGCACTCACACTCCTGCACTCACACCATGCATTCACACTCATGCACTCACACTCCCGCACTCCCCACTCCCTGCACTCATCACTCTCACGCAACACGCCATACACACACTCCTGCAACTCACCACCCCTTGCGACTCACTCATGCACTCACACTCCTGCGTTCACACTTAGTGCCTCACACTAGTCAATCGACACTCCTACACTCAAACTCATGCACTCACACTCCGTGCACTCACACCCTGCACTCACACACTGCGTTCAACACTATGACACTCACACTAGTGCACTCAATAGCTCCTTGCATCTCACACTCATGCACTCACACTCTCACTCATCACTACGATGCACTCACACTCCGCACTCACACTCTCATTCACTTACACTCCTGCACTCACACTCCCTCACTCACTACTCCTGCACTCGACACTCCTGCACTCACACTCCGCACTCAACTCTCCTACACTCACAACTCTCTGCACTACATTCATGCACTCCTGCCTCACACACCTACACTCACACTCCTGCACTCTCACCCTTTAGCACTCACACTCCTGCACTCACACTCCTGCACTCACACTCCTGCACTCACACTCCTGCACTCACACTAATATCACTCACACTTCATGCACTCACACTCTCTGCACCACACTCCTGCTATGAAACTCCTGCACTCCCCACTCTAGCAACTCCCATTCCTGCACTCCACACTCCCTGCACTCACACTCTGCACTCCGACACTCATACACACACTCCTGCACTCACAACTCCAGCACTCACACTCCGCACTCACACTCCTGCGCTCACACTAGTGCACTCACAACTCCTAAACACTCACACTCATGCAACTCACACTCATGCAATCACTCTCCTGCAACTCACTCTCCTGCACCACACTCCAGCACTGAAACTCCATGCACTCACACTCCTGCACTCCCCACTCCTGCACTCACAACTCCTGACTCACACTCATAGGGCACGCGCACTCCTTCACTCACAACTCCAGCATTCACACTCCTACACTCATGCACTCACACTCTGCACTCACATCTATTGCACTCACACAAGTGCACTCACACTCCACACTCAGCACTCATTCACTCACACTCATGCACTCACACTCTGCACTCATACTCCTGCACTCACACTCCCTGCGCTCACACTCCTGCACTCACACTAACTACACTCACACTCCGCACTCACATTCATGCACTCACACTCCTGCACTCACACTCCTGCACTTCACACTCCTGCACACCCCCCCCCCCCCCCCCCCCCCCCCTCCCCCCCCCCCCCCCCCCACCCCCCCCCTCACTCTGCACTCTCACTCCTGCACTCACACCCCTGAATCACACCCTGCACTCACATCCTGCACTCACACTCCTGCAGCTCACACTCTTTGCACTCACACTCCTGCACTCACACCCTGCACTCACACTCCTGCACTCCACACTCTGCACTCACACTCCTGCACTCACACTCCTGCACTCACACTCATGCACTCACACTCTTAGCACTCACACTCCGCACTCACAAATCCAGCACTCTCACTCCTCTACTCACACTCCTGCACTCACCCTCATGCATCTCAACTCAATATCACACTCCCTGCACTCACACTTCGCACTAAACCCTGCACTCCACTCTGCACTACCCACTCCTGCACTCACACTCCTCATCTCACACTCGCACTCACAACTCATACACACACTCCTCACATGAAACTCCTGCCTTCACACTCCTGCACTGCACACTCCTGCACTTACACTCCTGGCACTCACACTCCTGCACTCACACTCCTACAACTCACACTCTGCACCACATTCATGCACTCACACTCCTGCACTCACATCCTTTCCCCCACACTCACACTCCTGCACTCACACTCCCCTGCACTCACACTCCTGCACTCACACTCCATGCACTCACACTCCTGCACTCACACTCATGCACTCAAACTCCTGCACTCACACTCCTCACTCACACTCCTGCACTCACACTCCTGCACTCACACTCCTGCACTCCACACTCCTGCACTCACACTCCTGCACTCACACTCATGCACTCCACTTCATGCACTCACACTCATCACACACACTCCTGCACTCACTACTCCTGCTACTCACACCCGTAAAAAACACTCACACTCATAGCACTCACAACTCATGCACACACACTCCATGCACTCACACTCATGTACTCACCACTCCTGGCACTCACAACTCATGCACTCACACTCATGCACTCACACTCATGCACCTCACACCACATGCACTCACACTCCTGCGCTCACACTCCTGCACTCACACTCATGCACTCACACTCATGCACCTCCGACACTCCTGCACATCACACTCATGCACTCACACGTCATGCACTACACTGCTGCACTCACACTATCCTGCACTCACACTCCTGCACTCACACTCCTGCACTCACACTCCATGCACTCACACAATGCACTCACACTCATGCACTCACACTCATGCCTCACACTCATTCACCTCACATACTCCTGCACACACACTCATGCAACCACACTCATGCACTTCACATTCCTGCACGTCACACTCATGCACTCACACTCATGCACTCACACCCATCACTCACACTCTGCTCTCACACTTCTGCACCCACACTCATGCACCACACTCATTACTCACACTCCTGACTCACACTCATGCACTCACACTCATGCCTCACACTCCTGCACTCACACTCATGCACTCACACTCATGTCACTCACACCCAAGAACTCACACTCATGCACTCACACTCCGCACTCACACTCATGCACTCACACTCATGCACTCACACTCATGCACTCACAAGCTCATGCACTCACACTCCTGCACTCAACACTCATGCACTCACAACTCCTGCACTCACACTCCATGCACTCACACGTCCTCCACTCACACTCATGCACTCACACTCATGCACTCACACCTCATGCACTCACACTCATGCACTCACTCTCCTGCACTCACAACTCATGGCACTCACACTCCTTGCACTCACACTCATGCAACTCACACCCTGCACTCACACCCATGCACTCACACTCATGCACTCACAATCCTGCAATCACACCAAGCACTCACACACCTGCAACTCACCACTCCGCACTCACACTCATGCACTCCACTCCTGCACTCAACACACCTGCACTCAACCAACTCATGCACTACACTCCTGCACTCACACTCCTGCACTCTACACTCCATGCACTCCACACTCCTGCACATCACACTCATGTCACTCACACTCCTGCACTCACACTGACATGCACTCACACCCAGCACTCACACTCATGCACTCAAACTCATGCACTCACGACTCATGACACCTCACACTCCTACACTCACACTCATGCACTCACTCTCCTGCACTCACACTGCCTGCACTCACACTCCTGCACTCACACTCATGCACTCACACCCATGTCACTCACACTCATTTGCACTCACACTCATGCAACTCACACTCATGCACTCACACGTCATGCACTCACACTCATGCAACTCACACATCATGCACTCACACTCAGCACTCACAGCCCATTGGGGGGTCACTCACACTCATGCACTCACACTTCTGCACCCACACTCATGCAACGTCACACTTATGCACACACACTCCTGCACTCACACTGATGCTCATGCACTCACACTCATGCACACACACTCATGCACACACACTCATGCACTCACACTCATGCACTCACACTCATGCACTCACACTCCTGCACTCACAGTCATGCACTCACACTCCTGCCACTCACACTCCTGCACTCACCCCAAGCACTCACACTCAAGCACTAACACTCCTGGCAACTCCACTCCTTCACTCACAGTCATGCACTCACACTCCATGCACTCACACTCATGCACTCACACCCTGCACTCACACTCATGCACTCACACTCCTGGCAACTCACACTCCTGCACACACAACTCCTGCACTCATCTACTCCTGCACTCACACTCCGCACCACACTCCATGCACTCACACTTCTGCATCCGTCCCACACTAAGCACCTCACACTCATGCACTCACACTCTCTGCACTCACACTCCCTGCAATCACACTCATGCACTCACACTCCTGCACTTCACACTCATGCACTCACACACATGCACGTCAGTCACCCATGACACTCACACCATGCACTCACACTCTCACTCACTCATGGCAACTTCACACTCCTGCACTCACACTCATGCACTCACACTCCTGCACTCACACCCATGCACTCACAACTCAAGCACTCACACCTTTCCTGCACTCACACTCCTGCACTCAACACTCATGCACTCACTACTCCTGCACTCACACTCCTTGCACTCACACTCATGCACTCACACTCCTTGCACTCACACGCCTGCACTCACATCCTGCACTCACACTCCTGCACAACTCACACTCCTGCACTCACACTCAAGCACTCACACACCTGCCTCACACTCATCACCACACCCATGCACTCCCCACTCCATGCACTCACACTCATGCACTCAACACTCATGCACTCACACTCATACACTCACACTCATGCACTCACACTCCTGGCCACTCACACTCCTTCACTCACACTCCTGCACTCACACTCATGCAACTCACGACCATGCACTACACTCATGCACTCACACTCATGCTTCTCACACTCATGCACTCACACATCATGCACTCACACTTCATGCACTCACACTCTGCACTCACACACCTTCACTCAGCACTCATGCACTCACACATCCATGCAAATCACACTCCTGCAACACACACTCATGCACTCACACTCATTCACTACACCCATGCACTCACACTCCTGCACTCACACTTCTGCACCCAACATGCACTTCTCTACACTTATTCACTCACACTCCTGCCACACACTCATGCTCATGCACTCACACTCCAGGCACCACACTCATCACTCACACCATGCACTCACACTCTGCAACTCACAGTCATGCAACTCACACTCCTCACTCACACTCCTGCACTCACACCCCATGCACTCACACACCATGCACTCACACTCCTGTCACTCACACTCAGCACTCACACTCCTGCACTCACACTCCTGCACTCACACTCATGCACTCACTCTCCTGCACTCACACTCCTGCACTCACACTCATGAACTCACACTCCTGCACTCACACTCCTGCACTCACACTCATGCACTTCACACCAGCACTCACACTCATGCACTCACACCCAAAGCACACACATCTCATCACTCACACTCATTAACTCACACTCATGCACCACACTCATGCACTCAACGCAAGCACTCACACTCCTGCACTCACACTCCTGCACTACACTCATTGCACTCATCACTCATGCACTCACACCATGCACTCACACTCATCCCTCACACTCATCACTCACACTCCAGTTCACTCACACTCATGCACTCACACTCATGCACTCCACACTCATGCACTCGACACTCATGCACTCACACTCATGCAACTCACACTGCCAACATGAGTAAGTGAAGAAATTTCCAATTTCTTCTTTTTAAACCAAAAATGAATTACTCTGGAGAAAATGTTCATTCTTATTGTCTTGTTACTGCTTCTGCTACGTTTCTACGTTGCAGCATCTGCTACTGTGGTCATGTTACTGATTTCTGCTACTGTTGAGGTACTGTTACTGCTTCTGCCTCCTGTGCTCACTGTTTTGCTGCTTCTGCTACGTTGGTCCCTTGTTACTGTTTCGCTATCTGATGGGGGGTACTGATTTACTGCTTCTGCTAACAGTTGCAACTGTTTGCTACTGTTTCTGCTTCTGCTACTGTTGGTCTTGTACTGTTTTCTGCTACTGTTGGTAACTGTTACTGCTTCTGCTACTGTTGGTCTTGTTACTGCTTCTGCTACTGGTAGTACTGTTTACTGCATCCTGCTACTTGTTGCTCTGTTGCTGCTTCTGCTACTGTTGTCTTGTTACGTGGTTTCTGCTACTGATGGTATGTTTTGTTTTTCTGTTGCTGCTTCTTGCTACTGTTGTCTTGTTACTGCTCTCTGCTACTGTTTGTCTTGTTACTGCTTCTGCTACTGTTGGCCTTGTTACGCTTCTGCTACTGTTGGTACTGTTACTGCTTCTGCTAACGTTGGTACTGGGTTACTGCTTCTGCTACTGTTGCACTGTTTGCTGCCTTCTGCTACTGTTGGTAACTGTTTGCTGCATCTGCTACTGTTGGTACTGTTACTGCTTCGGCTACTGTTGTACTGTTGCTGCTTCAGCTACTGTTTGGTACTGTTACTGCT
>NW_026505966.1:0-16067 GCF_026875155.1 Cherax quadricarinatus
TGGCTGTGTTGGCATGTATGTACTGTGTGTGCATGTATGTACTGTGTGTGCATGTATGTACTGTGTGTGCATGTATGTACTGTGTGTGCATGTATGTACTGTGTGTGCATGTATGTACTGTGTGTGCATGTATGTACTGTGTGTACATGTATGTGTTTGTGTGTACTCGCCTATTCGTAGCCATCTTATTGTGCTTGCAGGGTTCGAGTCTCAGCTCCTGGCTCTGCCTCTCCACTGGCAACTAAAGGGTTCTCTCCCTCTTCCCCTCTCTCTCTCACCCCTCCCTCCCTCTTTCTCCCTCTCCCTCCCCTTCTCCTTCTCCCCTCCCTCACCTTTCTGTCTCTCTCTCCTCCCCTTTCTCCCTCTTTCTCCCCTTTCTCCTTCTCTCCCCCTTTCTCCCCCTTTCTCCCTCTCTCCCCCCCTTTCTCCCTCCTTCTCTCCCCTTTCTCCCCCTCCCCTCCCCTTTCTGTCTCTCCCCTTTCTCCCCCTCTCCCCCCTTTCTCTCCCTCCCTCCCCCTCTCTTTCCTGTTCCTCTCTTCACTGCATGATCCCTATCATACCTACTCTTAAAACTATGTATGGATTCTGCCTCAATCACTTGTCTCCAATTCCTGACCACTCTAAGGCTAAAGAAAAAGTTCCTGACTTCTGTGACTCTTTCAGAATTTTAATTTTCAGCTGTGACTTCGTGAAGCCGAGTACAACCTCTCAACAGATTCACCCTGTCCACCTGTCAATTCCTCTCAGTATTTTATACGTCGTAACCATATCACACCTGATCTTTCTGTCTACTCGTGTTTATCAAGTTTAGCTCATGTAGTCTTTGACAGTTTGCATCTCTCAGCTCTGGGACTAATCTCGTTGCAAACCTTTGCCCTTTTCCTAGCTTCTAGACATGCTTAATCAGATGCGGGTTCCATACTGATAGGCCTCAAATATGCGGTGCGTGTGAGTTGGCGTGCGCATGTGCCTACAAGTATGTGTGGTGCGATAGATTCTGTCCCTATAGGCTATATTATTATTATTATAATCAAGGGGAAGCGCTAAACACGTAGGATTATACAGCGCCTGGGGGGGGATGTGGAAGGCATTCAGGCTTAATTCAGGGAACTGGAGCACAGATCCAGTTCCCTAAATCAAGAGCCCCTCACCAGCATATATAGGCTGTAGTGTCGATAGTTTAGTAGTGATGTTGATTATGGTGTGTGTAATGGTGACAGTAGTAGTTATGGTGATGAATTAGACACATGTGCAACACTTGGGTATCTGTAATGAGGAAACGTTTCGCCACACAGTGGCTTCATCAGTCCATACAAAGGAGAATGGTGAAGATCAGGAGGAATTCGAGGTAATCAGTCTCTCAACCTTGAGTCGATGTGGTCAGTCCATCAATCTTGAAAAGAATACAGAATCTACTCAAGGCTGAGGGACTGATTACCTCAAACTCCTCCTGTTCAACATTCTCCTTTGTATGGACTGATGAAGCCACTGTGTGACGAAACGTGTCCTCATTAAAGATATAGTTTCAGAACTCTCACGAGGACCCTGGGATTGAGACCTCCATCAATACTAGTAATTACGAGACGTCCTACCTCCCAGAACCCTGAGAGTACAAGATATTAACCTGTGCTGCTGCTGCACTGGCAATCTCCTCTACTCCCCAGAACCCTGAGAGTACAAGATATTAACCTGTGCTGCTGCTGTACTGGCAATCTCCTCTACTCCCCAGAACCCTGAGAGTACAAGATATTAACCTGTGCTGCTGCTGTACTGGCAATCTCCTCTACTCCCCAGAACCCTGAGAGTACAAGATATTAACCTGTGCTGCTGCTGTACAGGCAATCTTCTCTACTCCCCAGAACCTTGAGAGTACAAGATATTAACCTGTGCTGCTGCTGCACTGGCAATCTCCTCTACTCCCCAGAACCCTGAGAGTACAAGATATTAACCTGTGCTGTTGCTGCACTGGCAATCTTCTCTACTCCCCAGAACCCTGAGAGTACAAGATATTAACCTGTGCTGCTGCTGCACTGGCAATCTCCTCTACTCCCCAGAACCCTGAGAGTACAAGATATTAACCTGTGCTGTTGCTGGGGAGTACAAGATATTAACCTGTGCTGTTGCTGCACTGGCAATCTTCTCTACTCCCCAGAACCCTGAGAGTACAAGATATTAACCTGTGCTGCTGCTGCACTGGCAATCTCCTCTACTCCCCAGAACCCTGAGAGTACAAGATATTAACCTGTGCTGTTGCTGTACTGGCAATCTTCTCTACTCCCCAGAACCCTGAGAGTACAAGATATTAACCTGTGCTGTTGCTGTACTGGCAATCTCCTCTACTCCCCAGAACCCTGAGAGTACAAGATATTAACCTGTGCTGTTGCTGTACTGGCAATCTCCTCTACTCCCCAGAACCCTGAGAGAACAAGATATTAACCTGTGCTGTTGCTGTACTGGCAATCTTCTCTACTCCCCAGAACCCTGAGAGTACAAGATATTAACCTGTGCTGTTGCTGTACTGGCAATCTCCTCTACTCCCCAGAACCCTGAGAGTACAAGATATTAACCTGTGCTGTTGCTGCACTGGCAATCTCCTCTACTCCCCAGAACCCTGAGAGTACAAGATATTAACCTGTGCTGTTGCTGTACTGGCAATCTCCTCTACTCCCCAGAACCCTGAGAGTACAAGATATTAACCTGTGCTGTTGCTGTACTGGCAATCTCCTCTACTCCCCATAACCCTGACAGTACAAGATATTAACCTGTGCTGTTGCTGCACTGGCAATCTCCTCTACTCCCCATAACCCTGACAGTACAAGATATTAACCTGTGCTGTTGCTGCACTGGCAATCTCCTCTACTCCCCAGAACCCTGAGAGTACAAGATATTAACCTGTGCTGCTGCTGTACTGGCAATCTCCTCTACTCCCCAGAACCCTGAGAGTACAAGATATTAACCTGTGCTGCTGCTGTACTGGCAATCTCCTCTACTCCCCAGAACCCTGAGAGTACACGATATTAACCTGTGTTGTTGCTGTACTGGCAATCTCCTCTACTCCCCAGAACCCTGACAGTACAAGATATTAACCTGTGCTGCTGCTGTACTGGCAATCTCCTCTACTCCCCAGAACCCTGAGAGTACAAGATATTAACCTGTGCTGCTGCTGTACTGGCAATCTCCTCTACTCCCCAGAACCTTGAGAGTACAATATATTAACCTGTGCTGTTGCTGTACTGGCAATCTCCTCTACTCCCCAGAACCCTGAGAGTACTAGATGTTAACCTGTGCTGCTGCTGCACTGGCAATCTCCTCTACTCCCCAGAACCCTGAGAGTACAAGATATTAACCTGTGCTGCTTCTGTACTGGCGATTTCCTCTACCCCCCAGAACCCTGAGAATACAAGAACTCCACTAGTGATAGCATTGCCATCACCTGGACCTGCAGTCAGTACGAAACTTCCACCAGTGCTGATGTGATCCTGTTTCCTTAGGGTCCTGAGATAAGATCTTCTCCCGGTCTGGTGTTATATTTCCCAGGATCCTGAGATTGCAAGACCTCCAACTGCACCGGCGTTACTATCTCCCAACAGAACGTCTACCAGTGATGTTTGGGTGATGTTCTCCTCCCCAAGATCCAGAGATAAGACCTTTACCAAAGTAGGTACTGTTCTCATCCATTTGACCCTGAGAGTACAAGATTGCTACCAGCGCTGTTGTGTACCAACGCAGAGTACTTACTCCACAGCTTCTGGATTGTGTAGTTAATGGTTTTTGTGGAGCATTTATCATGCGCCAGTTATGCAAAGTGCGCCGTAATATGCATAAGGGAGCCACTACCTGTGTGGCATATACCTGGGAGGTCGCATGACCAAGTATCCTGTTGTATATATAGCGAGGTTGATGAATAATGCATTTCTCCTAAATAACGTGACCAACAAGTTGATGTGAGGTCGAGCAGAGTCGTCGTCTAAGTTAATGTGAGGTCGAGTACACCAGAGTCGTCATCTAAGTTAATGTGAGGTCGAGCAGAGTCGCCATCTAAGTTAATGTGAGGTCGAGCACACCAGAGTCGTCATCTAAGTTAATGTGAGGTCGAGCAGAGTCGCCATCTAAGTTAATGTGAGGTCGAGCACACCAGAGTCGTCATCTAAGTTAATGTGAGGTCGAGCAGAGTCGCCATCTAAGTTAATGTGAGGTCGAGCAGAGTCGCCATCTAAGTTAATGTGAGGTCGAGCACTCCAGAGTCGTCATCTAAGTTAATGTGAGGTCGAGCAGAGTCGCCATCTAAGTTAATGTGAGGTCGAGCGGAGTCGTAGTCTAAGTTAATGTGAGGTCGAGCAGAGTCGCCATCTAAGTTAATGTGAGGTCGAGCACACCAGAGTCGTCATCTAAATTAATGTGAGGTCGAGCAGAGTCGCCATCTAAGTTAATGTGAGGTCGAGCATAGTCTCCATCTAAGTTAATGTGAGGTCGAGCACACCAAGTCGTCATCTAAGTAATGTGAGGTCGAGCAGAGTCGCCATCTAAGTTAATGTGAGGTCGAGCAGAGTCGCCATCTAAGTTAATGTGAGGTCGAGTACACCAGAGTCGTCATCTAAGTTCATGTGAGGTCGAGTGCACCAGAGTCGTCATCTAAGTTAATGTGAGGTCGAGCAGAGTCGTCATCTAAGTTAATGTGAGGTCGAGTACACCAGAGTCGCCATCTAAGTTAATGTGAGGTCGAGTACACCAGAGTCGCCATCTAAGTTAAGTGAGGTCGAGTACACCAAAGTCGTCATCTAAGTTAATGTGAGGTCGAGCAGAGTCGCCATCTAAGTTAATGTGAGGTCGAGTACACCAGACTCGCCATCTAAGTTAATGTGAGGTCGAGTACACCAGAGTCGCCATCTAAGTTAATGTGAGGTCGAGTACACCAAAGTCGTCATCTAAGTTAATGTGAGGTCGAGCAGAGTCGCCATCTAAGTTAATGTGAGGTCGAGCAGAGTCGCCATCTAAGTTAATGTGAGGTCGAGTACACCAGAGTCGTCATCTAAGTTAATGTGAGGTCGAGCAGAGTCGCCATCTATGTTAATGTGAGGTCGAGCAGAGTCGCCATCTAAGTTAATGTGAGGTCGAGTACACCAGAGTCGTCATCTAAGTTCATGTGAGGTCGAGTGCACCAGAGTCGTCATCTAAGTTAATGTGAGGTCGAGCAGAGTCGTCATCTAAGTTAATGTGAGGTCGAGTACACCAGAGTCGCCATCTAAGTTAATGTGAGGTCGAGTACACCAGAGTCGCCATCTAAGTTAATGTGAGGTCGAGTACACCAAAGTCGTCATCTAAGTTAATGTGAGGTCGAGCAGAGTCGCCATCTAAGTTAATGTGAGGTCGAGTACACCAGACTCGCCATCTAAGTTAATGTGAGGTCGAGTACACCAGAGTCGCCATCTAAGTTAATGTGAGGTCGAGTACACCAAAGTCGTCATCTAAGTTAATGTGAGGTCGAGCAGAGTCGCCATCTAAGTTAATGTGAGGTCGAGCAGAGTCGCCATCTAAGTTAATGTGAGGTCGAGTACACCAGAGTCGTCATCTAAGTTCATGTGAGGTCGAGTACACCAGAGTCGTCATCTAAGTTAATGTGAGGTCGAGCAGAGTCGTCATCTAAGTTAATGTGAGGTCGAGTACACCAGAGTCGTCATCTAAGTTAATGTGAGGTCGAGCAGAGTCGTCATCTAAGTTAATGTGAGGTCGAGCAGAGTCGTCATCTAAGTTAATGTGAGGTCGAGTACACCAGAGTCGTCATCTAAGTTAATGTGAGGTCGAGTACACCAAAGTCGTCATCTAAGTTAACGTGAGGTCGAGCACACCAGAGTCGCCATCTAAGTTAATGTGAGGTCGAGTACACCAGAGTCGTCATCTAAGTTAATGTGAGGTCGAGTACACCAGAGTCGTCATCTAAGTTAATGTGAGGTCGAGTACACCAGAGTCGTCATCTAAGTTAATGTGAGGTCGAGCACACCAGAGTCGCCATCTAAGTTAATGTGAGGTCGAGTACACCAGAGTCGCCATCTAAGTTAATGTGAGGTCGAGCACACCAGAGTCGCCATCTAAGTTAATGTGAGGTCGAGTACACCAGAGTCGCCATCTAAGTTAATGTGAGGTCGAGTACATCCGAGTCGTCATCTAAGTTAATGTGAGGTCGAGTACACCAGAGTCGTCATCTAAGTTAATGTGAGGTCGAGCACACCAGAGTCGTCATCTAAGGATAAAGAATACTTAATTTTAACAACTCCGGAAGTTTTCCTGTAGCTGGGTTGGTAGCTGCAGGAACCGAACCACGGACCTCATACACTGAGGTCCGTGGTTCGATTTCTCGTACGGGAGGACACATTAGGGCGTATTTAAGACATCTGCTGTCCCTGTTCACCTAGCAGTAAAATAGTTACCTGGGTGTTAGTGGACTGGTGTGGGTTAAATCCTGGGTGTTAGTGGACTGGTGTGGGATAAATCCAGGGTGTTAGTGCACTGGTGTGGGTTAAATCCTGGGGGTTAGTGGACTGGAGTGGGTTAAATCCTGGGTGTTAGTGGACTGGTGTGGGTCACATCCTGGGTGTTAGTGGACTGGTGTGGGTTAAATCCTGGGTGTTAGTGGACTGGTGTGGGTTAAATCCTGGGTGTTAGTGGACTGGTGAGGGTTAAATCCTGGGTGTTAGTGGACTGGTGTGGGTTAAATCCTGGGTGTTAGTGGACTGGTGTGGGTTAAATCCTGGGTGTTAGTGGACTGGAGTGGGTTAAATCCTTGGTGTTAGTGGACTGGTGTGGGTCACATCCTGGGTGTTAGTGGACTGGTGTGGGTTAAATCCTGGGTGTTAGTGGACTGGTGTGGGTTAAATCCTGGGTGTTAGTGGACTGGTGTGGGTTAAATCCTGGGTGTTAGTGGGCTGGTGTGGGTTAAATCCTGGGTGTTAGTGGACTGGTGTGGGTTAAATCCTGGGTGTTAGTGGACTGGTGTGGGTTAAATCCTGGGTGTTAGTGGACTGGTGTGGGTCACATCCTGGGTGTTAGTGGACTGGTGTGGGTTAAATCCTGGGTGTTAGTGATGGTGGTGGGTTAAATCCTGGGTGTTAGTGGACTGGTGTGGGTTAAATCCTGGGTGTTAGTGGACTGGTGTGGGTTAAATCCTGGGTGTTAGTGGACTGGTGTGGGTTAAATCCTTGGTGTTAGTGGATTGGTGTGGGTTAAATCCTGGGTGTTAGTGGACTGGTGTGGGTCACATCCTGGGTGTTAGTGGACTGGTGTGGGTTAAATCCTGGGTGTTAGTGGACTGGTGTGGGTTAAATCCTGGGTGTTAGTGGACTGGTGTGGGTTAAATCCTGCGTGTTAGTGGACTGGTGTGGGTCACATCCAGGGTGTTAGTGGACTGGTGTGGGTCACATCTTGGGTGTTAGTGGACTGGTGTCGGTCACATCCTGGGTGTTAGTGAACTGGTGTGGGTCAAATCCTGGGTGTTAGTGGACTGGTGTGGGTCACATCCTGGGTGTTAGTGGACTGGTGTGGGTTGAATCCTGGGTGTTAGTGGACTGGTGTGGGTTAAATCCTGGGTGTTAGTGGACTGGTGTGGGTTAAATCCTGGGTGTTAGTGGACTGGTGTGGGTCACATCCTGGGTGTTAGTGGACTGGTGTGGGTCACATCCTGGGTGTTAGTGGACTGGTGTGGGTCACATCCTGGGTGTTAGTGGACTGGTGTGGGTCACATCCTGGGTGTTAGTGGACTGGTGTGGGTCACATCCTGGGAGTTAGTGGACTGGTGTGGGTCACATCCTGGGTGTTAGTGGACTGGAGTGGGTCACATCCTGGGTGTTAGTGGACTGGTGTGGGTCACATACTGGGTGTTAGTCGACTGGTGTGGGTCACATCCTGGGTGTTAGTGGACTGGTGTGGGTCACATCCTGGGTGTTAGTGGACTGGTGTGGGTCACATCCTGGGTGTTAGTGGACTGGTGTGGTTCACATCCTGGGACAAAACTGACCTAATTTGCGGGAAATGCTCAGCATAACAAGCGGCTTTCTATATAGTAGTATGTCATTGATGTCAGCTATGGTCTGTATACCTTGTACATGTACTTGTATACCTTGTACATGTACTTGTATACCTTGTACATGTACTTGTATACCTTGTACATGTACTTGTATACCTTGTACATGTACTTGTATACCTTGTACATGTACTTGTATACCTTGTGCATGTACTTGTATACCTTGTGCATGTACTTGTATACCTTGTACATGTACTTGTATACCTTGTACATGTACTTGTATACATTGTACATGTACTTGTATACCTTGTACATGTATTGTATACCTTGTACATGTACTGGTATACCTTGTACATGTACTTGTATACCTTGTACATGTACTTGTATACCTTGTACATGTACTTGTATACCTTGTACATGTACTGGTATACCTTGTACATGTACTTGTATACCCTGTACATGTACTTGTATACCTTGTACATGTACTTGTATACCTTGTACATGTACTTGTATACCTTGTACATGTACTTGTATACCTTGTACATGTACTTGTATACCTTGTACATGTACTGGTATACCTTGTACATGTACTGGTATACCTTGTACATGTACTTGTATAACCTTGTACATGTACTTGTATACCTTGTACATGTACTTGTATACCTTGTACATGTACTGGTATACCTTGTACATGTACTTGTATACCTTGTACATGTACTTGTATACCTTGTACATGTACTTGTATACCTTGTACATGTACTTGTATACCTTGTACATGTACTGGTATACCTTGTACATGTACTTGTATACCTTGTACATGTACTGGTATACCTTGTACATGTACTTGTATATCTTGTACATGTACTGGTATAACCTTGTACATGTACTTGTATACCTTGTACATGTACTTGTATACCTTGTACATGTACTGGTATACCTTGTACATGTACTTGTATACCTTGTACATGTACTTGTATACCTTGTACATGTACTTGTATACCTTGTGCATGTACTTGTATACCTTGTGCATGTACTTTATACCTTGTACATGTACTTGTATACCTTGTACATGTACTTGTATACATTGTACATGTACTTGTATACCTTGTACATGTACTTGTATACCTTGTACATGTACTGGTATACCTTGTACATGTACTTGTATACCTTGTACATGTACATGTATACCTTGTACATGTACTTGTATACCTTGTACATGTACTGGTATACCTGTGTACATGTACTTGTATACCTTGTACATGTACTTGTATACCTTGTACATGTACTTGTATACCTTGTACATGTACTTGTATACCTTGTACATGTACTTGTATACCTTGTACATGTACTTGTATACCTTGTACATGTACTGGTATACCTTGTACATGTACTGGTATACCTTGTACATGTACTTGTATACCTTTGTACATGTACTGTATACCTTGTACATGTACTTGTATACTTGTACATGTACTGGTATACCTTGTACATGTACTTGTATACCTTGTACATGTACTTGTATACCTTGTACATGTACTTGTATACCTTGTACATTACTTGTATACCTTGTACATGTACTGGTATACCTTGTACATGTACTTGTATACCTTGTACATGTACTGGTATACCTTGTACATGTACTTGTATACCTTGTACATGTACTGGTATACCTTGTACATGTACTTGTATACCTTGTACATGTACTTGTATACCTTGTACATGTACTTGTATACCTTGTACATGTACTTGTATACCTTGTACATGTACTTGTATACCTTGTACATGTACTTGTATACCTTGTACATGTACTTGTATACCTTGTACATGTACTGGTATACCTTGTACATGTACTTGTATACCTTGTACATGTACTGGTATACCTTGTACATGTACTTGTATACCTTGTACATGTACTTGTATACCTTGTACATGTACTTGTATACCTTGTACATGTACTGGTATACCTTGTACATGTACTTGTATACCTTTACATGTACTTGTATACCTTGTACATGTACTTGTATAACCTTGTACATGTACTTGTATACCTTGTACATGTACTTGTATACCTTGTACATGTACTTGTATACCTTGTACATGTACTTGTATACCTTGTACATGTACTTGTATACCTTGTACATGTACTTGTATACCTTGTACATGTACTTGTATACCTTGTACATTTACTTGTATACCTTGTACATGTACTGGATAACCTTGTACATGTACTTGTATACCTTGTACATGTACTTGTATACCTTGTACATGTACTGGTATACCTTGTACATGTACTTGTATACCTTGTACATGTACTTGTATACCTTGTACATGTACTGGTATACCTTGTACATGTACTTGTATACCTTGTACATGTACTTGTATACCTTGTACATGTACTTGTATACCTTGTACATGTACTTGTATACCTTGTACATGTACTTGTATACCTTTGTACATGTACTTGTATACCTTGTACATGTACTTGTATACCTTGTACATGTACTTGTATACCTTGTACATGTACTTGTATACCTTGTCATGTACTGAGTATACCTTGTACATGTACTTGTATACCTTGTACATGTACTTGTATACCTTGTACATGTACTGGTATACCTTGTACATGTACTTGTATACCTTGTACATGTACTTGTATACCTTGTACATGTACTTGTATACCTTGTACATGTACTTGTATACCTTGTACATGTACTTGTATACCTTGTACATGTACTGGTATACCTTGTACATGTACTTGTATACCTTGTACATGTACTTGTATACCTTGTACATGTACTTGTATACCTTGTACATGTACTTGTATACCTTGTACATGTACTTGTATACCTTGTACATGTACTTGTATACCTTGTACATGTACTTGTATACCTTGTACATGTACTTGTATACCTTGTACATGTACTTGTATAGCTTGTACATGTACTTGTATACCTTGTACATGTACTTGTATACCTTGTACATGTACTTGTATACCTTGTACATGTACTTGTATACCTTGTACATGTACTTGTATACCTTGTACATGTACTTGTATACCTTGTACATGTACTTGTATATCTTGTACATGTACTTGTATACCTTGTACATTGTACTGGTATACCTTGTACAATGTACTTGTATACCTTGTACATGTACTTGTATACCTTGTAACATGTACTTGTATACCTTGTACATGTACTTGTATACCTTGTACATGTACTTGTATACCTTGTACATGTACTGGTATACCTTGTACATGTATCTTGTATACCTTGTACATGTACTTGTATACCTTGTACATGTACTTGTATACCTTGTACATGTACTTGGTATACCTTGTACATGTACTTGTATACCTTGTACATGTACTTGTATACCTTGTACATGTACTTGTATACCTTGTACATGTACTTGTATACCATGTACATGTACTTGTATACCTTGTACATGTACTTGTATACCTTGTACATGTACTGGTATACCTTGTACATGTACTTGTATACCTTGTACATGTACTTGTATACCTTGTACATGTACTTGTATACCTTGTACATGTACTTGTATACCTTGTACATGTACTTGTATACCTTGTACATGTACTGGTATACCTTGTACAGTACTTGTATACCTTGTACATGTACTGGTATACCTTGTACATGTACTTGTATACCTTGTACATGTACTTGTATACCTTGTACATGTACTTGTATACCTTGTACATGTACTGGTATACCTTGTACATGTACTTGTATACCTTGTACATGTACTATGTATACCTTGTACATGTACTTGTATACCTTGTACATGTACTTGTATACCTTGTACATGTACTTGTATACCTTGTACATGTACTTGTATACCTTGTACATGTACTTGTATACCTTGTACATGTACTTGTATACCTTGTACATGTACTTGTATACCTTGTACATGTACTTGTATACCTTGTACATGTACTGTATACCTTGTACATGTACTGGTATACCTTGTACATGTACTTGTGTACCTTGTACATGTACTTGTATACCTTGTACATGTACTTGTATACCTTGTACATGTACTTGTATACCTTGTACATGTACTTGTATACCATGTACATGTACTTGTATACCTTGTACATGTACTTGTATACCTTGTACATGTACTGGTATACCTTGTACATGTACTTGTATCCTTGTACATGTACTTGTATACCTTGTACATGTACTTGTATACCTTGTACATGTACTTGTATACCTTGTACATGTACTTGTATACCTTGTACATGTACTTGTATACCTTGTACATGTACTTGTATACCTTGTACATGTACTTGTATACCTTGTACATGTACTTGTATACCTTTTACATGTACTTGTATACCTTGTACATGTACTTGTATACCATGTACATGTACTTGTAAAGGTAATTAAAGTCAATATCCACGGATAACACTTGTTATCGTTGTGATACCTACGTCCTTCCCTTGGATACGAGGTACAACAGTTGACTAATTACCAGGTACCTGCTGACAGCTGGGTAACAGGAAAGTCCCGTTAACGTTTTACAAGAAAAGCGCTTAACAAACAGTGTTACTGGCGTTTTACAAGTATTCCTAAGGTTTTACACGGTCGAAGTCGGACCGAAACGTCGTGGTAAGCTCCTCTCTATGTGCGGGTTATTTGTGTATTGTTCCAGTCACGGTATTGTTCCAGTCACGGTATTGTTCCAGTCACGGTATTGTTCCAGTCACGGTATTGTTCTAGTCACGGTATTGTTCCAGTCACAGTATTGTTCCAGTCACGGTATTGTTCCAGTCACGGTATTGTTCTAGTCACGGTATTGTTCCAGTCACAGTATTGTTCCAGTCACGGTATTGTTCCAGTCACGGTATTGTTCCAGTCACGGTATTGTTCCAGTCACGGTATTGTTCCAGTCACGGTATTGTTATAGTCACGTTATTGTTCCAGTCACGGTATTGTTCCAGCCACGGTATTGTTCCAGTCACGGTATTGTTCCAGTCACGGTATTGTTCCAGTCACGTTATTGTTCCAGTCACGGAATTGTTCCAGTCACGGTATTGTTCCAGTCACGGTATTGTTCCAGTCACGGTATTGTTCTAGTCACGGTATTGTTCCAGTAACGGTATTGTTCCAGTCACGGAATTGTTCCAGTCACGGGTATTGTTCCAGTCACGGTATTGTTCCAGTCACGGTAATTGTTTTTAGTCACGGTATTGTTCCAGTAAAAGGTATTGTTCCAGTCACGGTATTGTTCCAGTCACGGTATTGTTCCAGTCACGGTATTGTTCCAGTCACGGTATTGTTCCAGTCACGGTATTGTTCCAGTCACGGCATTGTTCCAGTTACGGTATTGTTCCAGTCACGGTATTGTTCCAGTCACGGTATTGTTCCAGTCACGGTATTGTTCCAGTCACGGTATTGTTCCAGTCACGGTATTGTTTTCCCGTCACGGTATTTTTTCCAGTCACGGGATTGTTCCAGTCACGGTATTGTTTTCCCGTCACGGCATTGTTCCCGTCACGGTATTGTTCCAGTCCAAAGGTATTGTTCCAGTCACGGTATTGTTCCAGTCACGGTATTGTTCCAGTCACGGTATTGTTCCAGTCACGGTATTGTTCCAGTCACGGTATTGTTCCAGTCACGGTATTGTTCCAGTCCGGGTATTGTTTTCCAGTCACGGTATTGTTCCAGTCAAGGTATTGTTCCAGTCACGGTATTGTTCCAATCACGGTATTGTTCCGGTCAAGGTATTGTTCCAGTCACGGTATTGTGACTTTTGTTATTATAATGAAGTAGCTTTACAAGGGTCTGAAGTAGCTTTACAAAAGGGGTCTGATGTAGCTTTACAAGGTGTCTGATGTGCTTTACAAGGTGTCTGATGTAGCTTTACATGGTGTCTGATGTAGCTTTTACAAGGGTTTCGTGATGTAGCTTTTACAAGGTGTCTGATGTAGCTTTACAAGGTGTCAGATGTAGCTTTTCAAGGTTTTCTGATGTAGGCTTTACAAGGTGTCTGATGTGCTTTAGAAGGTGTCTGATGTAGCTTTACAAGGTGTTGATGTAGCTTTACAAGGTGTCAGATGTAGCTTTACAATGTGTCTGATGTAGCTTTACAAGGTGTCTGATGTAGTTTACAAGGTTTCTGATGTAGCTTTACAAGGTGTTTGATGTAGCTTTAACAAGGTGTCTGATGTAGCTTTACAAGGTGTCTGATGTAGCTTTACAAGGTGTCTGATGTTTGCTTTACAAGGTGTCTGATGTAGCTTTACAAGGTGTCTGATGTAGCTTTACAAGGTGTCTGATGTAGCTTTACAAGGTGTCTGATGTAGCTTTACAAAGTGTTGATATAGCTTTACAAAAGGTGTCTGAAGTAGCTTTAAAGGTGTCTGAAGTAGCTTTACAAGGTGTCTTAAGTAGCTTTACAAAGGTGTCTGAAGTAGCTTTTACAGGTGTCTGAAGTAGCTTTACAAGGTGTCTGAAGTAGCTTTACAAGGTGTCGATGTAGCTTTACAAGGTGTCTGATGTAGCTTTACAAGGTGTCCCGAAGTAGCTTTACAAGGTGTCTGAAGTAGCTTTACAAGGTGTCTGAAGTAGCTTTACAAGGTGTCTGAAGTAGCTTTAAAGGGTGTCTGATGCAGCTTTACAAAAGGGGTCTGATGTAGCTTTACAAGGTTTTCTGAAGTAGCTTTACAAGGTGTCTGAAGTAGCTTTACAAGGTGTCTGAAGTTGCTTTACAAGGTGTCTGAAGTAGCTTTACAGGTGTCTGAAGTAGCTTTACAAGGTGTGTATGTTGCTTTACAAAGTATTTGATGTAGCTTTACAGGTGTCTGATGTAGGGTTTACAAGGTGTCTGAAGTAGCTTTACAAGGTGTCTGATGTAGCTTTACAAGGTGTCTGATGTAGTTTACAAGGTGTCTGAAGTAGCTTTTACAAGGTTTTTTGATGTAGCTTTACAAGGTGTCTGATGTAGCTTTACAAGGTGTCTGATGTAGCTTTACAAGGTGTCTGATGTAGCTTTACAAGGTGTGATGTAGCTTTAACAAGGTGTCTGATGTAGCTTTACAAGGTGTCCGATTTTAGCTTTACAAGGTTTTCTGAAGTAGCTTTACAAGGGGTCTGATGTAGCTTTACAAGGTGTCTGATGTAGCTTTACAAGGTGTCTGAAGTAGCTTTACAAGGTGTCTGATGTAGCTTTACAAGGTGTCTGATGTAGCTTTACAAGGTGTCTGATGTAGCTTTACATCAAGTTAAGTAAAGGACACAAGTGCAACTAATGTGACATTTTATTGTTGCAACGTTTCGCCCCCCAGGAGTTTTGTTAAAGGTGTTTACAGACAGTACATGAACACAGAGGGTATATTATAGGTTTTGATTGAGGTGTAGTACAAGTAGCAGTAGTAGCAGTAGTAGCAGTTGTAGTAATAGTAGTAATAGTTGTAGTAGTAATTGTAGCAGTAATTGTAGTAGTAATTGTAGTAGTAATTGTAGTATTAGTAGTAGTTGTAATAGTAGTAGTATAGTAGTAGTGTAGTTAGTAGTAGTAATTGTAGGGAGTAGTTGCAATTGTAGTAGTAGTAGAATTGTAGTAGTAGTAATTGTATAGTAAGATTGTAAGTAAGTGTGTAGTTGTAGTAGTAGTATAATTGTAGTAGTAGTAGTAGTAGTAGTAGTAGTAGTAGTAGTAAACTGTAGTAGTAGTAGCTGTAGTGTAGTGTTAGCAGTAGTAGTAGTACTGTTTGTTTTGTCGTACAGTAGTGTTGTAGCTGTAGTAAATAGTAGTAGCTGTAGTAGTAGTAGCTGTAGTAATAGTAGTAGCAGTAGTAGTAGTAGCGTATAGTTGTAGGGAGCAAGTAGTAGTTTGTAGCTTTTGTAGTAGTAGCTTGAGTAGTAGTAGTTAGTAGTTTGTGTAGTAGTAGTGGCATGCAAAGAGTACGTAACCTTCATTTTGGGGGAGTAAAACCCCCATTTAAGGCTTTTTAAAAACCGGGTTCAAAAAGTTAGTCCCCTTTAAAAAAGGCCGGGACCATAAAAAGGTTTCCCAACGCAAGGTT
>NW_026505967.1:0-15527 GCF_026875155.1 Cherax quadricarinatus
GCAGGGGGTTGTTGGCACTGGGGTTTTTGGCACCGTCCCGGGCCCCGGGCCCGTACACCATGCATCATTTTGTTCCCCTCCTTCTCTTAGTATTTCCAATTACCGCTCTTTGGCGCATATGCAAATTGCTACTCCTAAGAGGTAAAGAAAAGTGGAGGCAGAAGCGTGGAGTTAGCGAAGGTATGCGGCAACTTCGCATAATTATCAGCCTCTGAACTCATTCTTATGACAATATTATACTGAAAAATGCTCTCTAATAGCCGTCATAACTGACTTCTTAATTTCGCGGATCTCAGGATCTGGTCTGTGATGACAGGTAGAAGTGGCAGGAGCGGCAACATAAACCTCGACTCCACACACCTCCAACAACAGGTTGTTAAAACCACAAGGTACACACACACCACACACACACACACACACACACACACACACACACACACACACTCACACACACACACACACACACACTACATACACATACACATACACACACACACACACACACACACACACACACACACACACACACACACACACACACACTGAGTGTAATAGTCTGGTTGATCAGGCCTTGATTCACCGGGAAGCCTGGTCGAGAACCGGGCCCCGGGGGCGTTGACTCCCGGAATACCCTCCGGGCAGACTCCAGGTATGTAGACACCTTTCATTGAATAACCCACACGGGTTTAACGCTTCACATAACAAAATGGAAGTAGTGAAGGTTGTTGAGACTAGTAACACGTCAGAGACGACCGGTTTCCAACACTAGTAACTTCACCACAACTATCTGTGTATTAATGAACAGAAGAAAGGTGTGCGGGGAGGTGTTGTGCAGCGGCTGGGGAGGTGTGTGGGGAGTGTGTGGGTGGTGGGAGGTGGTGTGGGAGTGTGCGGGAGGATGTTGGGGGAGGTGTGGGGTGTGTGGGAGGTGTGCGGGGAGGTGTGCGGGGAGGTGTGCGGGGAGGTGCTCAGCGGTGGTGCTGAGCAGCGGCTGGAGGTGTGTGGGGAGGTGCTCAGCGGTGGTGCTGAGCTTATACACAGAGGAAAGGAGAGGAGAGGAGTGGGGAGGGGGACTGGGAGTGGTGGGGAGGTACTGCCGCAATAAAAACTTTGTGGGGTAAAAACGGAGCGTGTGTCAAGAAGGAGGGGAGAAGGGGGGAGAATGGGAGGGGAGGGGGAGGGGGAAAAGGAGGAGGGGAAGATATGAGGGGAGGGGGTGTGGAAGTGGATGGGTGAGGAATGGTATTTCTGCTGCTGCTTGTGCTTCTGCTGCTGCTGTTACTGCTGCTGTTACTGCTGCTGGTGCTGCTGCTGGTGCTGTTGTTACTTCTGAAGTTATTGTTGCAGGTGAAAACAATGGGGACGTGCTTCTTTAATGCACCTGCTATCCTTGTTCACCTAGCAGTAAATAGGTACCTGGGTTGTTAGGTAAGACACATATGCAACAGTTAGACAACTTTATTCCGAAACGTTTCGCCTACACACTGTTGCATATGTGTCTTACCTAACAACCTGTCGGTATTGTATACCATTTTGATGTTCAGGTACCTGGGTGTTAGTCGACTGGTGTGGGTCGCATCCTGGGGACAAAAATTGACGTAATTTGCCCTAAATACTCTTCATGATCAGGGACTTTCTATAGTATGTCATTGATGTTAGCTATGGTCTGTATAAGTTGTATCATGTACTTTTAAAAATAATCTTTATTATTATTATTATTATTATTATTATTATTATTATTATTATTATTTTATTATTATTATTTAAATTATTATTATTATTATTATTATTAATTTTTAAAAAATTTTTAAATTTACTTATTATTATTATTATTATTATTATTATTATTATTATTATTATTATAATAAATTAACACATACAAAAACAATTTTATGCTATGTTACGTAAAAGCACTACAGAAGGCCTACTTGCCCATGCTAGGTAGGTCCAAAAATAACAAAAAAGGCACAATACCGTGACTGGAACGAAACACAAATAACCCGCACATAAAAGAGAGAAGCTTACGACGACGTTTCGGTCCGACTTGGACCACTGACAAAGTCACACTAACCAGAGGTGGAGCAGGACGGCTATATATATAGGTAGGTCCAAATCACCAAGTGGCCTAAGCCAACATTATTACAATTTAAACCTATGCATATTGCGTTCAGATTTTAAGTGTGTGTTTAACACAGGTGAGACAGATTATCTTAAAAAAACATTGAGTGGATTGGGGTTTGAGAAGGACCTGCCTAGTATGGGCCAGTAGGCCTGCTGCAGTGTTGCGCCCAGCTACACTCTGGGAGCACGAAGGCTGCGTGTATAAACACACGCCACACTAACTTACGTAAAGACATATTTATGTTCTCTTAACAGAGATAATGTCATAACCTCTTGTGTGGTCTCCTCGTCTCATGCACTGACACGGGCCCACACACACACACTCACTCGGGCACACACACCCCACACACACGGGGCCCCAACCCCCCACACACACACACGGGGCCCACACACAAACACGGGCCCAACACACAACACACTCACCGGGGACACACACACTCCCCACGGGGCCCTACACACACACCCCGGCCCACACACACCACAACCTCACTCGGGCCCACACAAAACACCAAAACGGGGCCCCACAACACACACACCTTTACACGGCCCCCCACACACACACTCACTCCGGGCCCCACCCAAAACCCCACACTGACACGGGCCCACACACACACACCACACACCCCACACCCCCACACACACTACACGGCCCCACACACACACACTGACACGGGGCCCCCACACACACACACACTGACACGGGCCCACACACACACACACTGACACGGGCCCACACACACACACTGACACGGGCCCCACACACACACACACACACTGACACGGGCCCACACACACACACACTGACACGGGCCCACACACACACACACTAACACGGGCCCACACACACACTGACACGGGCCCACACACACACACACACACACACGACACGGGCCCACACACACACACACTGACACGGGCCCACACACACACACACTCACACGGGCCCACACACACACTCACACGGGCCCACACACACGCACTCACACGGGCCCACACACACAAACTCACACGGGCCCACACACACACACTCACGCGGGCCCACACACACACACTCACACGGGCCCACACACACTCACACGGGCCCACACACACTGACACGGGCCCACACACACACTGACACGGGCCCACACACACACACTCACACAAGCCCACACACACACTGACACGGGCTCACACACACACTTACACGGGCCCACACACACACTCACACGGGCCCACACACACACACGGGCCCACACACACACACACGGGCCCACACACACACTCACACGGGCCCACACACACACACAAGGCCACACACACCCTCACAGGCCCTCCAAACCACAGTGTTGGAAAGGAAACTGAAGGTATGGTACACAAATGCTGATGGAATAACAAATAAGTGGGAGGAGTGGCATGAAAGAGTCAAAGAAGCATCACCGGACATCATAGCTCTCACAGAAACCAAGCTTACAGGTATGATAACAGATGCCATCTTTCCAACGGAATACCAAATCCTGAGGAAAGATAGAGGGAACAGGGGGGTGGAGGAGTGGCATTGCCGATCAAAAATCGCTGGAATTTTGATGAGCTGGAGAGAGGAGACAGCGGAGAAGAAAGTGATTACATAGCGGGAACGCTTCACTCTGGAGGTCCCAAGGTGGTAATAGCAGTGATGTATAACCCACCACAGAACAGCAGGAGGCCAAGGCAAGAGTACGACGAGAGCAATAGAGCGATGGTCGACACACAGGCTAGAGTGGCCAGAAGAGCTCATGCATGCAGGGCAAAGCTCCTGATCATGGGTGACTTTAACCACAAGGAGATCGATTGGGAGAACTTGGACCCACATGGGGGCCAAGATACATGGAGGGCTAAGATGATGGAAGTGGTACTGGAAAACTTCATGTGCCAACACGTAAGGGACACTACAAGAGAGAGAGGATGAACCAGCAAGGCTGGACTTATTATTCACCTTGAGTAGTGCAGATATTGAGGACATCACATATGAAAGACCCCTTGGGGCCAGTGACCATGTGGTTTTAAGCTTCGAATACACAGTAGAGCTACAGTGGAGGGAGAAGCAGGAAGGCCAGGACGAATGAAGCCAAACTACAAGAAAGAGGACTACACAGGAATGAGGAACTTCCTGATCGGGGTTCATTGGGACAGAGAACTGGCAGGGAAGCCAGTTAATGAGATGATGGAATATGTAGCAACAAAATGCAAGGAGGCTGAGGAGAGGTTTGTACCCAAGGGTAACAGGAATAATGAAAAAGCCAGGATGAGCCCATGGTTTACCCAAAGGTGCAGGGAGGCAAAAACCAAGTGTGCTAGGGAATGGAAGAAATATAGAAGGCAAAGGACCCAGGAGAATAAGGAGAGCAGTCGTAGAGCCAGAAACGAATATGCACAGATAAGAAGGGAGGCCCAAAGACAATATGAAAACGACATAGCAGCGAAAGCCAAATCTGACCCGAAACTGTTGTACAGCCACATCAGGAGGAAAACAACAGTCAAGGACCAGGTAATCAGGCTAAGGAAGGAAGGAGAGACAACAAGAAATGACTGTGAAGTATGTGAGGAACTCAACAAGAGATTCAAAGAAGTGTTCACAGAGGAGACAGAAGGGGCTCCAGAAAGACGGAGAGGTGGGGCACACCACCATGTGCTGGACACAGTGCACACAACCGAGGAAGAAGTGAAGAGGCTTCTGAGCGAGCTAGATACCTCAAAGGCAATGGGGCCAGATAACATCTCCCCATGGGTATTGAGAGAGGGAGCAGAGGCGCTATGTGTACCCCTAACAACAATATTCAATACATCTATCGAAACAGGGAGATTGCCTGAGGCATGGAAGACAGCAAATGTAGTCCCAATCTTTAAAAAAGGAGACAGACATGAAGCATTAAACTACAGACCAGTGTCACTGACATGTATAGTATGCAAAATCATGGAGAAGATTATCAGGAGAAGAGTGGTGGAACACCTAGAAAGGATCGATCTCATCAACAGCAGCCAACATGGTTTCAGGGATGGGAAATCCTTTGTCGCAAACCTACTGGAGTTCTATGACATGGTGACAGCAGTAAGACAGGAGAGAGAGTGGTGAGTGGATTGCATTTTCTTGGACTGCAAGAAGGCGTTTGACACAGTTCCACACAAGAGATTGGTGCAAAAACTGGAGGACCAAGCAGGGATAACAGGGAAGGCACTACAATGGATCAGGGAATACTTGTCAGGAAGACAGCAGCGAGTCATGGTACGTGGCGAGGTGTCAGAATGGGCACCTGTGACCAGCGGGGTCCCACAGGGGTCAGTCCTAGGACCAGTGCTGTTTCTGGTATTTGTGAACGACATGACGGAAGGAATAGACTCTGAGGTGTCCCTGTTTGCAGATGACGTGAAGTTGATGAGAAGAATTCACTCGATCGAAGACCAGGCAGAACTACAAAAGGGATCTGACAGGCTGCAGACCTGGTCCAGCAATTGGCTCCTGGAGTTCAATCCCACCAAGTGCAAAGTCATGAAGATTGGGGAAGGGCAAAGAAACCGCAGACGGAGTACAGTCTAGGGGGCCAGAGACTACAAACCTCACTCAGGAAAAAGATCTTGGGGTGAGTATAACACCAGGCACATCTCCTGAAGCGCACATCAACCAAATAACTGCTGCAGCATATGGGCGCCTAGCAACCTCAGAACAGCATTCCGACATCTTAATAAGGAATCATTCAGGACTCTGTACACACCCTGTACGTTAGGCCCATATTGGAGTATGCGGCACCAGTTTGGAACCCACACCTAGCCAAGCACGTAAAGAAACTAGAGAAAGTGCAAAGGTTTGCAACAAGACTAGTCCCAGAGCTAAGAGGTATGTCCTACGAGGAGAGGTTAAGGGAAATCAACCTGACGACACTGGAGGACAGGAGAGATAGGGGGGACATGATAACGACATACAAAATACTGAGAGGAATTGACAAGGTGGACAAAGACAGGATGTTCCAGAGATTGGACACAGTAACAAGGGGACACAGTTGGAAGCTGAAGACACAGATGAATCACAGGGATGTTAGGAAGTATTTCTTCAGCCACAGAGTAGTCAGTAAGTGGAATAGTTTGGGAAGCGATGTAGTGGAGGCAGGATCCATACATAGCTTTAAGCAGAGGTATGATAAAGCTCACGGCTCAGGGAGAGTGACCTAGTAGCGATCAGTGAAGAGGCGGGGCCAGGAGCTCGGACTCGACCCCTGCAACCTCAACTAGGTGAGTACACACTCGCACGGCCACACATTAATATGACCACACACACTCACATGGCCCACACACACACACTCACACAGGCCCACACACACACTGACACGGGCCCACACACACATTGACACGGGCCCACACACACATACTCACACGGTCCAACATGTTAAGGACACTACCAGAGTGAGAGGGGAGGATGAACCAGCAAGATTGGACCTTGTGTTCACCCTGGGCAGCTCAGATATTGAGGACATCAAGTATGAGAGTCCCCTAGGAGCTAGCGACCACGTGGTTCTGTGCTTTGAATACATAGTAGAGCTGTAAGTGGAGAGAATAACAGGAGTTGAATGGGAAAAGCCTGACTATAAAAGAGGAGACTACATAGGGTTGAAGAACTTCCTGCGGGAGGTCCAGTGGGACAGAGAACTGGCAGGAAAGCCAGTAAATGAAATGATGGAATATGTAACAACAAAATGCAAGGAGGCAGTGGAAAGGTTTATTCCCAAGGGCAAACAGTAACAACGGGAAGACCAGAACGAGCCCCTGGTTTACCCGACGGTGTAAGGAGGCAAAAACAAAATGCAATAGAGAATGGAAAAAGTACAGAAGGCAGAGAACACACGAAAAAAAGGGAGATCAGCCGCAGAACCAGGAATGAGTATGCACAGGTAAGGAGGGAGGCCCAGCGACAGTATGAAAATGACATAGCATCGAGAATCAAGACTGACCCGAAACTGTTGTATAGCCACATCAGGAGGAAGACAACAGTCAAGACCAGGTGATCGATTAAGGACAGAGGTGGAGAACTAAAAGAAATGATAAGGAGGTATGTGAGGAGCTGAACAGGAGATTTAAGGAAGTTTTTACAGTAGAGACAGGAAGGGCTGTGGGAAGACAGCACAGAAGGGAACATCAAGAGGGAATATACCAACAAGTGTTGGATGACATACGAACAACTGGGGGAGGAGGGAAGAAGCTCTTAAGTGACCTTGACACCTCAAAGGCGATGGGACCGGACAAATCTCCCCATGGGTCCTTAGAGAAGGAGCAGAGATGCTGTACGTGCCTCTAACCACAATCTTCAACACATCCCTTGAAATAAAGTTGGTAGAATTACCGACAATATGTAAAGTAAAAGGACACAAGTGCAACTAATGTGCATTTATTGTGGCAACGTTTCGCTCTCCAGGAGCTTTATCAATGGCTTGATAAAGCTCCTGGAGAGCGAAACGTTGCCACAATAAATGTCACATTAGTTGCACTTGTGCCCTTTTTTACTTTACACATCCCTTAAAAATGGGCACCTACCTGAGAAATGGAAGACAGCTAATGTAGTCCCCATATTTAAGAAAGGAAACAGAAACTAGGCACTAAACTACAGACCTGTGTCTCGGACATGTATTGTGTGCAAAGTCATGGAGAAGATTATCAGGAGGAGAGTGGTCGAACAACTGGAAAGGAACAAGATTATAAATGAAAACCAGCATGGGTTCATGGAAGGAAAAATCTTGTATCAAAAACCTCCTGGAGTTTTATGACAAGGTAAAAAAGTAAGACACGAGAGAGAGGGGTGGGTAGATTGCGTTTTCCTAGACTGCAGGAAGGCCTTTGACACAGTTCCCCACAAGAGATTAGTGCAGAAGCTGGAGGATCAGGCGCACGTAAAAGGGAGGGCACTGCAATGGATAAGGAATACCTGACAGGGAGGCAGCAACGAGTCATGGTACGTGAAGAGGTATCACAGTGGGCGCCTGTTACGAGCGGGGTCCCAAGGGGTCAGTTCTAGGACCAGTGCTATTTTTGATATATGTGAACGACATGATGGAAGGAATAGACTCTGAAGTGTCCCTGTCGCAGATGACGTGAAGTTGATGAGAAGAATTAAATCGGACGAGAATGAGGCAGGACTGCAAAGAGAACTGGACAGGCTGGACATGTGGTCCAGCAACTGGCTTCTCGAATTCAATCCAGCCAAATGCAAAGTCATGAAGATTGGGGGGGGGCAAAGAAGACCGCAGACGGGTATAGGCTAGGTGGACAAAGACTACAGACCTCACTCAGGGAGAAAAGACCTTGGGGTGACCATAACACCGAGCACATCACCGGAGGCACACATCAACCAAGTAACCGCTGCAGCATACGGGCGCCTGGCAAACCTGAGAATAGCGTTCCGATACCTTAATAAGGAATCGTTCAAGACACTGTACATTGTGTATGTTAGGCCCATACTGGAGTATGCAGCACCAGTCGGGAAAACCGACACCTGGTCAAGCACGCCAAGAAGTTAGAGAAAGTACAAAGGTTTGCAACAAGGCTAGTCCCAGAGCTCAAGGAATGTCATACGGGGAAAAGGGTTAAAGGGAAATCGGATGACGACACTGGGGACAGAAGGGTCAGGGGAGACATGATAACGACATACAAGTACTGCGGGGAATAGACAAGGGGGACAGAGATAGGATGTTCCAGAGAGGGGACACAGGGACAAGGGGTCACAACTGGAAGCTGAAGACTCAGACGATCACAGGGACGTTAGGAAGTATTTCTTCAGTCATAGAGTTGTCAGCAAGTGGAATAGCCTAGCAAGTGAAGTAGTGGAGGCAGGAACCATACATAGTTTTAAGAAGAGGTATGACAAAGCTCAGGAAGCAGAGAGAGAGAGGATCCAGTAGCGATCAGTGAAGAGGCGGGGCCAGGAGCTGAGTCTCGACCCCCGCAACCCCAATTAGGTGAGTACACAACCTACACGGGCCCACACACACACTCACACGGGCTCACACACACACACTCACACGGGCCCACACACACACACACACACGGGCCCACACACACTCACACGGGCCCACACACACACACGGCCACACACACACTCACACGGCCACACACACTCACACGGCCCACACACACACACACACACACACACACACACACGGGCCCACACACACTCGCACGGGCCCACACACACTCACACGGCCACACACACACACACTCACACGTTCAAACACACACACACACACACACACATACACACACCACCACACACACACACACACACACACACCAACAACACACCACACACACACACGTTCCTTACCGGGTTTCCCCCTTTCCAAAACCCCCAAATTATACTCCCAGACCACATTTAAAAAAAAGTTAAAGGTGTGGTATTAAAATGCAGAGGGAATAAAAAAACAAGTATGAGGAGTGGCACAAAAGAACAAAGAGACACCCCCAGACATAATAGCATCCACAGAAAAAAACCAGAAAATAACAGATTCAATCTTTCCCATCCGGATATCAAATCCTCGGGAAAGACAGGGGGAGGAGAGGGGGGAGGAGGAGTTGCCGCAAATTTAAAAACCAGTGGGTTTGAGAAAAGGGAAGGGGGGAATGGATGGCGTGGGCAAAGGGACTACTTAGTGGAACAATCCAGTTAGGGACATAGGTTAAGCAGTAATGTACAACCCCCCACAGAAATGAGGAGGCCAAGAAGAATACATGAGAGCAAAAGAGCAATGATGACACACAGCCGAGGGGCCGGAGAGCAAACATGGGGGGGGCAAAGTACTAGTTAGGGGATTTCAATCACAAGGGGGGGTTTACTGGGAAATCTGGGGCCCCTGGGGGGCCCCAAAAAAAAAAGGAGAGCCAAGATATGGATTGGGACTGGAGAACCTCAGATCAAAGTTAGGACACTACCAGAGAGAGGGAGAGGATGAACCAGCAAGGTTGGACTTTGTATTCACCATGAGTAGTTCGGACATCGAGGGTATCATGTATGAAAGGCCCCTGGGAGCTAGTGATCATGTGGTTCTGTGCTTCGACTACATAGTTGAGCTCCAAGTGGAGAGAGTAGCAGGAATAGGCTGGGAAAAACCAAACTACAAAAGGGGGAACTACTCAGGCATGAGGAACTTCCTTCAAGACATTCAGTGGGAGAGGGAACTGACAGGAAAACCAGTACAAGAAATGATGGACTATGTAGCAACAAAATGCAAGGAGGCAGATGAGAGGTTTGTTCCCAAGGGAAACAGAAATAATGGGAAGAACAGAACGAGTCCTTGGTTCACCAAAGGTGTAGGGAGGCAAAAACTAGGTGTACTAGTGAATGGAGAAGGTACAGAAGACAGAGAACTCAGGAAAATAAAGAAATCAGCCGAAGAACCAGAAACGAATATGCACAGATAAGAAGGGAGGCTCAGAGACAATATGAAAATGACATAGCATCAAAAGTAAAGACTGATCCGAAGCTGTTGTACAGCCACATCAGGAGGAAAACAACAGTCAAGGACCAGGTAATCAGACTGAGGAAGGGTGATGGGGAATTCACAAGAAACGACCGAGAGTTATGTCAGGAGCTCAACACAAGATTTAAAGAGGTATTTACAGTGGAAACCAGTAGGACTCCAAGAAATCAGAACAGGGGGGTGCACCAGCAAGTGCTAGATGAGGCACATATAACCATGGAGGAGGTGAAGAAGCTGCTATGCGAACTTGACACCTCAAAGGCGGTGGGACCAGACAACATCTCTCCATGGGTCCTTAAAGAGGGAGCAGAGATATTGTGTGAGCCATTAACAAAGATCTTCAACACATCATTTGAAACTGGGCAACTCCCTGAGGTATGGAAAATGGCAAATGTAGTCCCAATTTTTAAAAAGGGAGACAGACATGAAGCACTAAACCTGGATCACTAACGTGTATAGTATGCAAGGTCATGGAGAAGATCATCAGGAGGAGAGTGGTGGGGCACCTGGAAAGAAACAAGTGTATAATTGACAACCAGCACGGTTTCAGGGAAGGAAAATCCTGTGTCACAAACCTACTAGAGTTTTATGACAAGGTGACAGAAGTAAGACAAGAGAGAGAGGGGTGGATCGACTGCATATTTTTGGACTGCAAGAAGGCCTTCGACACAGTTCCTCACAAGATGTTACTGCAAAAGCTAGAGGACCAGGCACACATAACAGGAAAGGCACTGCAATGGATCAGAGAATATCTGACAGGGAGGCAACAACGAGTCATGGTACGTGACGAGGTGTCAGAGTGGGCGCCTGTGACAAGCGGGGTTCCACAGGGGTCAGTCCTAGGACCTGTGCTGTTCTTGGTATATGTGAGCGACATAACGGAAGGGATAGACTCAGAAGTGTCCTTGTTTGCAGATGATGTGAAGTTAATGAGAAGAATCAAATCAGACGAGGATCAGGCAGGACTACAAAGAGACCTGGACAGGCTACAAGCCTGGTCCAGCAACTGGCTCCTTGAATTTAACCCTGCCAAATGCAAAGTCATGAAGATTGGGGAAGGGCAAAGAAGACCGCAGACACAATATAGTTTAGATGGCCAAAGACTGCAAACCTCACTCAAGGAAAAAGATCTGGGGGTGAGTATAACACCGAGCATATCTCCTGAGGCGCACATCAATCAGATAACCGCTGCAGCATACGGGCGCCTGGCAAACCTACGGATAGCGTTCCGATACCTCAGTAAGGATTCGTTTAAGACTCTGTATACCATCTACGTCAGGCCCATACTGGAGTATGCAGCACCAGTTTGGAATCCACACCTAGTCAAGCACGTCAAGAAATTAGAGAAAGTGCAAAGGTTTGCAACAAGACTAGTCCCAGAGCTACGGGGATTGTCCTATGAAGAAAGGTTGAGGGAAATCGGCCTGACGACACTGGAGGACAGGAGGGTCAGGGGAGACATGATAACGACATATAAAATACTGCGCGGAATAGACGAGGTGGACAAAGACGGGATGTTCCAGAGATGGGACACAGACACAAGAGGTCACAATTGGATGTTGAAGACTCAGATGAATCAAAGGGATGTTAGGAAGTATTTCTTCAGTCATAGAGTAGTCAGGCCTTGGAATAGCCTAGAAAGTGATGTAGTGGAGGCAGGAACCATACATAGTTTTAAGGCGACGTATGATAGAGCTCATGGGGCAGGGAGAGAGAGGACCTAGTAGCAATCAGCGAAGAGGCGGGGCCAGGAGCTGTGACTCGACCCCTGCAACCACAAATAGGTGGTACAAATAGGTGAGTACACACACACACAAAACAAAACACCCCACACACACACACAACACAACACACACACACACATACACACACACAACCCCCACACACCACAATACACACAAAACACACACACACACACACACACACCCCACACACACACACACACACACACACATACACACACACACACACCACACACACACACACACACACACCCACACACAAAAACACACACACACACAAAAACACACCCCACATCATATATTCACGCTGGGTACACTGAGGGGTTTTAAATCACCGCGGCTCACCTGATTTAATTTGCAGCTCCAGCAGAGCCAGGTAATTATGGGGGCAAAAATTTAAAACCCGGATAGATTTCTAATTTCAGTGATGAGAGCCCAAAAATGTTGTCAACAATGTTGCCCCATCTGTTACTGTTACTGTTGTTCCCCTGAAATTTCTTGTTTTTACTCTCTGTCTCCTGGGGCTCTCTCTCTGTCTGTCTCTCTGCCTATCTCTCTGTCTCTCTCTCTGTCCCCTCCCCTTTTCTCTGTCCTCTGTTTCACATACAATGGTTTTCTAAGCTTCTTGTTCTCTTTCTTGATCTTTCTTTCACTCGATCTTCTAATCTTTCTCGACATTTTCTACGGTTTTTCATTCTTGTGTTGTTGCTCTCCTTCCTTCTGTTCTCCTCTTCTTCTTTCTGTTCTTCTCTCTTCTTCCTTCTGTTCTTTTCGTCTCCTTCCTTCTGTTCTCCTCTTCTTCCTTCTGTTCTCCTCTTCTTCCTTCTGTTCTCCTCCTCTTCCTTCCTTCTGTTCTCCCTCTTCTTCCTTCTGTTCTCTTCCTCTTCTTCCTTCTGTTCTTCTCCTCTTCTTCCTTCTGTTCTCTTCCTCTTCTTCCTTCTGTTCTTTCCTCTTTTCCTCTGTTCTTCTCCTCTCTTCCCTTCTGTTCTCCTCCTCTTTTCTTCTGTTTCTCTTCCTCTTCTCCTTTGTTTCTTCTCCCTCTTCTTCCTTCTGTCTCCTCCTCTTCTCCTTCTGTTCTCTTTCCTCTCTTCCTTCTGTTCTTCTCCTCTTCTTCCTTCTGTTCCCCTTCCTCCCTTTTCCTCTGTTCTTCTCCTCTTCTTCCTTCTGTTCTCCTCCTCTTCTTCTCCTGTTCTCCCTTCCGCTGTGAGAGTTTAAGAACATCAGACACAGGACGAGAGAGAGTGAAAGTACATCCAATAAACAATTCCCCCCAAATCATGTTGTGTGGATGCTGTGTGGTGAACTAGAGACTTATCTCCCTCGTCACCACCACCAATCACTGCTACCATAACAATCATCACTACCACAGTCACTACTAACACCACACACATCACTACCACCCCCACCACCACCCGTCATCATTACTACAACCATCACAGTTCGTAACTAAACCCCCACCCACAATCATCACTACTACCACAGTCATCACTACTACCACAGTCTTTACTACCACCACCACAGTCATCACTACCACCCCCACCACAGTCATCACTACCACCAACACCCCAGTCATCAAATACCCCCACGGTCACCACCACCACCACCACCACCACCCCAGTCATCACTACCCCAACATCATCACAGTCATTATTACCACCACAGTCACCACCACCCCCACCACATCATCACCACCCCCACAGTCATCACTACCACCGCAGTCATACTCCCACCACCACACCACAGTCATCACTTACCACCACGGTCACCACCACCACCAGTCACCACCACATCACACCCCAAAATCATCACAGTCCTATTACCACCACAGTCATCAACCCCCCACCACCACCACCACCCACCCCCACCACAGTCATCACCACCACCATCACAGTCATCATCACCCCCACAGTCATCACTACAACCACAGTCATTACTCCCCCCACTACCACAGTCATCACTACCACCAACACCACAGTCATCACTACGCCAACATCATCACAGTCATTATTACCCCACAGTCCCACCCCCACAGTTATCACCCCCACCACCCCGTCATCACCACCACCATCACAGTCATCACCACCACCACAGTCATCACTACCACCACAGTCATTACTCCCACCACCCCCACAGTCATCACTACCACCACGGTCACCACCCCACACCACCAGTCACCACCATCATCACTACCGCCAACATCATCCAGTCATTATTACCAAACCCCATCCACCCCACCACAGTATCACCCCCACCACCACAGTCATCACCACCAAACCCTCACAGTCATCACCACCACCACAGTCATCACTACCACCACAGTCATTACTCCCACCACCACCCCAGTCATCACTACCCCCAACCCCCACAGTCCACTACCACCAACACCACAGTTCACTACCACCACGGTCACCACCACCATCACCATCACCAGCAGTCATCCAATACCCCCAACATCACACAGTCATTATTACCACCACAGTCATCACACCCCACCACAGTCATCACCACCACCCACAGTCATCACTACCACCACAGTCATTACCCCACCACCACCACAGTCAAACACTACTACCACACCACAGTCATCACTACCACCACGGTCACCACCCCCACCACCACCCGTCACCCCCATCCCTCACTACCCCCAACATCATCACATCATTATTACCACACACAGTCATCACCACCACCACAGTCATCACCACCACCATCACCCGTCACCACCAGTCATCACTACCCCCAAATCATCACAGCATCACCACCACCAAGTCATACTACCACCACAGTCATTACCCCACCACATCATCACTACCACCAAACCACAGTCATCACTACCACCACAGTCATTATCCACCACCACAGTCACATACCCCAACACCACATCATCACCACCACCACATCACCACCCCCCCACCCCCATCACACCACCACCACATCACACCCCCCCCCACCCCAGTAACACCACCACCACAGTCCCCCCCACCACATCACCACCACCAAGTCTCACCACCACCACCACAGTCACACACCCCCATCATACCCCCGGCGAGGCACAAAACCCCACCTACTCCTAAGGGGATGTGAGGCGAGAAACAAAAGTTACCCTAATGGAACACCAGTAAGCATATTTAATAATTTCCAATTTCACCCTTACAATTAATTCTCTTGCTTGGGAAAGTTAAATAAACAT
>NW_026505968.1:0-16314 GCF_026875155.1 Cherax quadricarinatus
TGGAAAACAACTCCCAAGTACCGTTATAGAGGCCAGAACGTTGTGTAGCTTTAAAAAATAGGTTGGATAAATACATGAGTAGAGTGGGTGGGTTGTGAGTTAGACCTGATAGCTTGTGCTAACAGGTCGGTTCCCCGTTTTTCCTCCCTTTTAAGTCAATGTGACCTGACCTGACTAGTGTGGGTGCATTGGCTTAAGCCGGTAGGGACTTGGACCTGCCTCCATGGGCCAGTAGGCCCTTCTGCAGTGTTCCTTCGTTTTATGTTCTTTGTTCTTTAATATATCACGGGGATCTCTGACCCCAGACAATGAGGTTATATACCAAATTCACTACAGTTAGAACTGGCTACATGACTTAAGAAATCGTAATGACACGATTGAAAAAACAAACCATACCCCGGCCGGGATTGAACCCGCGGTCATAGTCTCAAAACTCCAGCCCGTCGCGTTAGCCACTAGCCCAGCTAGCCACAATAAGATTCATCCAACTAGTATGTTTCTACACCATAGGAAGGTTAGCACAGGCACCTCTGTGACCACAAATGCAAGCACGCCACGCTAGCTGGAGATTCGTCTGTAAAAACTTGCATTGTGGTCACAGAGGTGCCTGTGCTAACCTTCCTATGGTGTAGAAATATACCTAGTTGGATGAATCTTATTGTGGCAGCTGTCTAGTGGCTAACGCGACGGCTGGAGTTTTGAGACTCTATGACCGCGGGTTCAATCCGGCCGGGGTATGGTTGGCTAGAGACTATCACGAGACTTCAGCAGGTATAGAACACAACTTAGTCTCTTGGGGCAGGGTACTGTACACTTTTCGAGCCTTCCTAGTTAAAGTTGTGTGCAGTAGGGTGCCCCAATATTTCTGAGGTCATTGCATCTTCCGTGCCTGGTTCTTTAAGGTGTCAAAATAGGTGTCAAGGTCAGTCTCACTGACCTGGGGCACTAGAGATGCTGTTATGCAAATCGAAGACAGGTTCGTGGAGACCGCAGGTCTCACGCCTATCTCCGCTTGTTACTACTCTCACAGCGAATGCTCTCCCTCTCAAATTCTTCCTTGTTCAGTTGTCGCTGCGCTTCTAATTGAGCCGTTTTGCAGAGTGATAAGATGCTCCATTCTCTTAACTGGTCCTGAGAGATGGCCGCAAAAGGCATCGGTGGGGGCGGCGAAGGAGTCTCTCTGGTCGTATCATTGGGCGGGGCTCCCTTTCCTCGTCGATGCACAGGATCACAGTTCGGCAATTGGACTATTTAGGAGCCCTTTGTTTCATTTCCCTTTCGGGGTAACCTGTCACTAGACATATCCTTGGCTCCGGTGTTGATATACTACCAGCAAATAAGGAGGTTGTAGGTCTCCCATGGGCTGGTTTGCTGGTTTCAACTGACCTCTCTAGGTCTTCTGCTAGACATGTGATCCAGCTGGGGTATTAGACTTTCTATCTTGATTCAGGCTATTTGGAAACTCAAGAGGTATAGGGAATAAGACATTCCTTATAATTGACCGAAAGGTCTCCATGGTATTTAAAAGTTGTTATATGTCACACCCAGATGCTTCGCTATCTGCCACATATCTGCAGTTTCATGACTTTAATTTATCCAGAGTCAATTCTTAACCAGTTGCTGTACATGAGTTTCCATTAGGAAGATCTAGTCGGACTAGCTCCTGGACAGGCCCCCACTTGTTATGTTCAGAGCACTACTTAAACCTGTTTTGCCATTCTAGCAATTTAAGAATATCAACATGAAAACCCTGGTACACTGTGACAATGTTCCAAGGCACAATACCGTGACTGGAACAATACACAAATAAGCAGCCCCATAGGAGAGAGGAGCTTACGACGACGTTTTGGTCAGACTGGACCATTTACAAAGTGACTTGGTAAACAGTCAAGCGGATCGAAAGTCGTAACCCTACTTTCTCCTATGTGTGGGTTATATTTTATGAATAATAAGGTAGAATGTTATGTCTACCATAAATTGGCCCATAGACCATGGCAAATATTCACCAGTTTACCAGCACTGATATTTAAACAGAGAATGTTTTTGGGTTGTGCTCAAAAGACGAAAAACAGTGGGAACAAATTTCATGTATACTAATAGATTGAAGCACTAAAAAAAATTCCTTTTTGGATCAGTGAAAGTTTGAATCTAATCTTTCTTCTTATAGATTACATTGTTTAGTCAAAAAAGCGCTAAACCCTGAAAAATTGGTAAAAAAGCCAAAACGTTGTCAAGGAAAAAATGTCAAGAAATGTATCAAGGAAACGTTTTCAAGGAAATGCGTCAAGAAAATGGTCTGTACGATGGGGTCCAGATGGAGTGATCATTGTAAAGAAATAATGTAAAAACCCTCAAGAATTGGTTATAATAAACCCTTTAATTTTCAAAGTGTGTGGCTGGTAAGCCAGCAGAAGGCCTTGGTCAGATGACCAAAAGCTCCAACAGAGGGTCACCATATGACTAGACTCGTGTCAGGAACACTTGTCCTGTTTCATGACAAACCTTACCTAACCTAACCTAACTGTAGAACTGTAATATGGCTAATATATGGTATAACATGATGAGAGAGACTTCCAGCTTGTCGTCTGCTGCCCGGTAGCCTAGTCGGGGAAACTGGGTCACTGTAGACTGTTACTGATGGCCGCATGCCCAAACCCCACGTACGAACCACAGCCAGGTGATCAATATGACTTTAGGTGCCTGTCCAGCCCTTCTTGAGAAACAGGAGGTCCCTTGGTAAACCCCCTTATGTATCTGTGAGGCTTGAATTGTCTTGGGCTCTGACATTTTGTGTTTCTCTTATCGGCCGGGGACCCCTGCATTTTTGGGGGGGTGTTGCAGCTTTTAAAAAGGACATTGGAAAAAGCCCCAACGGAGGTGTAACCATTTTCCCTAGGGGAATTTTTGTAAAAGGTAAAATTTGCTCCTTTTTCATAGCCCAAAAATTTCCCCTTTTTCCCGAACATTTTTTAAAACGAGAATTTTTTTGGGGGCCCAAAAAGGAAAACATGGGAAACTTTCCATTGTTCTTGATTGGAAAAAAAACCCCCTTTAGGTCGGGAATTTTTGGGCCCTTTTTAGATTTACTTTTTTGGCCCAAAAAGCCAAAACCCAAAAAATTTAGAAAAAACCCAAAAGGCAAAAAAATTAAAAAATTATAAAAAACTTTAAGGTCCCTTCCCAAAAAATTCTTGAGGGGAAATGGGGGTTTTTTTTTTGGTAAAAAAAATCTAAAAACCCATTAAATTTGGGTTTTTTTCCCCATTTTCGTTTTGGGGTTTTTAAACCGGAAAACCGGTGGACCCCTCCAAAGGGGGGTTTCACCTTGACCTTTTGCTTTCAAAAAAATTTTTTTCCCCTGTTAAGGGGAAAAAAACCCCTTTTAATTTAACCAAAAAATTTTACCTTAGCCGGGTTTAAGGGCAAAATTGGGAAAATTTAAAGAATTTTCCCGTCGGGTGGGGTCCTTATGGGAATTTGGGTGTGTT
The DNA here is from genome assembly GCF_026875155.1 of Cherax quadricarinatus. Taxonomy (NCBI): domain Eukaryota; kingdom Metazoa; phylum Arthropoda; class Malacostraca; order Decapoda; family Parastacidae; genus Cherax; species Cherax quadricarinatus. Next base: position 3,489 of record NW_026505968.1, read on the forward strand.
TTAAATCCAAAAACAAGGGTTTAAAAAGGGCCAGGTAAGAAAATATTTTATTGTATATTTGAAAAACCTTTTGGGTCCAAGGAACCCTTTTATCGGGCCTGGAAAGTTTCTGGAAAATTTCCTTTTTTTTGCCTTTTACGTGTTTTTTTCCCCCCGCAAAAATTATTTTAAAACTTTTCCCATTTCCTAAGTGATTTTTTTTTTTCCAACCCTTTAGACCCAGTGTTTTTAATTTATCTTCTCGTGGTTTTTTAGGAGGCCAAAAAAAGGGTTTGGGGAAATTTTTTAAAAGAGTTCCCGAAAAAGGGGGCAATTCCAATAAGGAAATTAAAACCACAATTTAAAAGAACGAAGGAAATATAGGAATTTTAATTTAAATAAAAGGTTGGATTTGGGTTAAGGGAAAGAGAAAGGGTCCAAGTGTTTTCCTCTTTTTTAAAAATTGAAAAGTTTTTTTTATCAAAAGTAGGCCCCCTTAGAAAAATTCGGGCCCCCCTTTTTTTATTTCCCCAAATAAAAAATGAAAAAAAATTTCCAAAATCGGGAGAAAAAAGTATTATTTTGGTCTCCCTTAAAGGAAAAAAGGGTTAAATTCTTTCACCCCAAAACAAAAATTTTTAAAATTTTAATTAATTATTTTAATTATTTTTTTAAAATTTTTAAAATTAAATTAATTATTTAAATTTTTTAAAATTTTTTATTAAATTATTTTTAACCCAAAAAATTTTGGGCCTTTGGGGAAAACAAAAGGGGGGGTTAAAACCAAAAACATTGGGGAAAAGGATTGAGGGGGTAAGCCCCTTTAATTAATAGGTTGTTCCCCCATTTCTCTAAAAAAAATTTTTATTTTTAATTTTTATTAAATTATTATATTTTAATTTTTAATTTTTATTTTTAAATTTTTTTATTTTTTATTAATTAACGGGAATTTGTTTGGGAAGATGAGGAAAAAACCTGAGAATTGAAGAATTTTCCCTTTAAAAACCCAAAAATTTGTTTGATTTTAAATAAAGGGGTTTTTCCCTTAATTGGGACCCCCTTTCCGGGTATTAAACCCAAAATTAAATTTTTTTAAAAATTCAGCCTTCACGTGGTCTTGAATTAAGAAGAAAGAAAAAAGGAAGGGGGGGTTCCAAGGGTTTTGGTGTTTTGGAAATGGGGGTTTCCTAGTTACCTTGTATCTACCCCAAAGGGGGCATTAAAAGGGGCCAATTAAAAAATTTCCCCCTTAAATTTGTTTTTTTAAAAAATTTTAATTCATTTTTTTTAAAATTATTATTAATTATTAAAATTTTTAAAAAGGAAAAATTAGAAAAACCCCTTATTTTTTTATTTTATATTATTATTATTATTTTTAATTATTATTATTATTATTATTTTTTTATTATTATTATTATTTTTATTATTAAATTTTTAATTATTATTATTTTATTATTTATTATTATTTTATTATTTAATTATTATTAATTTTTTAAATTATTATTTATTTTTTTTTATTATTATTTTAAATTATTATTAAAATTATTATTTTTATTATTTTTATTATTATTATTATTATTATTTTTTAAACAATTTTTATTAAAAATTTTAAAAAATTTTATTTTTTTAAAATTATTTTTAAATTTTTATTAATTATTTAAATTTATAATTATTTTATTTTTATAATTCCCAAGGGGGTTTAACCCCGAAACTCTTAAACAACCCTTTTATTAAGTCTCCTTTTTGGGTTTACCCGGGGTTACAAACCCCTCCCACGGGTTACCCGGGGTTACAAACCCCGCTCCCCACTGGGGGGGGGGGGGGGGGGTTCCCGGGGTTTTCCCTTTTAAAACAAACGCTCTCCACGGGGTTTACCCGGGGGTTACAAACGCCCCCCCCTTTGGGTTTTACCCTGGGTTACTAACGCTCTCCCGGGGTTTAACCCGGGGGTTACTAACGCCCCCCAGGGGGTTTTCCCGGGGTTTAAACCCCCAAAGGGCCCCCCTCCATTTGGGGTTTCCCCGGGGGTTTTCTAACGTCTCCACTGGGTTCCCCGGGTTACAAACGCTCTCCCCCCTGGGTTTCCCCGGGGTTAAAACCCGCTCTCCCTGGGTTACCCTGGGTTTTACAAACCGCTCCCCAAAGGGGGTTTCCCCCGGGGTTTTACTAACCCCTCCCCAGGGGTTTAAACCCCGGGGTTTTACAAACGCTCCCCCACTGGGGGTTACCCGGGGTTACTAACGCCCTCCACGGGTTTAAAACCCGGGGGTTACAAACGCTCCCCCGGGGTTTAAACCCTGGGTTATTAAAAGTCTCCAGGGGGTTTAAACCCTGGGTTACAACGTTTCTCCCCCCTGGGTTCCCCTGGGTTAAACGCTCTCCACGGGTTTTACCCTGGGTTACAAAACGCTCCCTTAAACCGGGTTTAAAAACCCCTGGGTATTTTAAACCGCTCTCCCCCACTGGGTTTCCCCTGGGTTACAAAAACCGAAAACCCCCCCCGGGGTTACCCTGGGTTACTAACGCTCCCCACGGGTTACCCGGGGTTTAAACAAAACGCTCCCCAGGGGTTTACCCGGGGTTTTTACTAAAAGCCCCCCCCACGGGGTTACCCGGGGTTACTAACGCCCCCACGGGGTTACCCTGGGTTACAAAAACCGCTCCCCTTTGGGTTCCCCGGGGTTTTCTAACGTTTCCCCCCTTTGGGTTTACCCGGGGGTTACTAACGCTCCCCCCACGGGGTTCCCCCGGGGTTACAAAACCGCCCCCCACGGGGTTACCCTGGGTTACTAACGCTCCCCAGGGGTTTTAAACCCTGGGTTACTAACCCCCCAATTTTCCTTTTACAAACCCTTTTCCCCCACGGGGTTACCCTGGGTTACTAACGTCCCACGGGGTTCCCCTGGGTTACAAAACCGCTCCCCACGGGGGTTTCCCCTTGGGGTTAACTAAGGGCCCCCCACTGGGTTCCCCTGGGTTCCCAAACCCCCCCCCACTGGGCCCCCCTGGGTTATTTAAACGCTCCCCCAGGGGTTTTACCCGGGGTTTTAAACCAAAAACGCTCCCCCTGGGTTACCCGGGGTTACAAAAACTTCCCCCCGGGGGTTTTAAACCCCTTTTTTAAAACTAAGCCTCCCCGGGGTTTCCCCCTGGGTTATTTAACCCGCTCCCCCCATTTTTTTTTAAACCCTTTTTACTAACGCTTTCCCCCATTTGGGTTTTCCCAGGGGTTTTACTAACGCTCCCCCCGGGGTTTTCCCCCGGGGTTATAACGTTCCCCCCATTTTGGGTTACCCGGGGTTTACAAACGCTCTCCTCTGGGTTTACCCTGGGTTACTAAGGGCCCCCCCACGGGGTTTCCCCCTGGGTTCCCAACGCACCCCCCCCTCGGGTTACCCTGGGTTTACTAACGCCTCCACTGGGTTACCCTGGGTTTTTCCCCTTTTCTCCCGATGGGTTCCCCTGGGTTACTAACCCTCCTCGGGGTTTTCCCCGGGGTTTAAAACGTCCCTCTGGGTTACCCTGGGTTACTAAAACCTCTCCTCGGGGTTCCCCCTGGGTTACTAAAACGCTCCCCCCTGGGTTTTCCCTGGGTTATTTACGTCCCATTGGGTTACCCGGGGTTACAAAAACGCTTTTTCCATTTGGGTTACCCGGGGTTTAAATAACCCCCCTCTCCACGGGGTTACCCTGGGTTACTAACGCTCCCCGGGTTTTACCCTGGGTTACAAACGCCCCTCACTGGGTTACCCGGGTTACAAAAACCCCTTCCCCCTTTTGGGTTTTAAACCCTGGGTTACAAAAACCTCCCCAAATGGGTTCCCCGGGGTTTCCCGTTTAAAGGGCCCCCATTTTGGGTTTACCCGGGTTCCCAAAAACGCTCTCCATTTTGGGTTACCCGGGTTTTACTAACCCCTTTTCCCTTTCCCCCCCCCCCCCCCCCCCACGGGGTTTACCCGGGTTAAAACGCTCCCCACGGGGTTACCCTGGGTTACAAACGCTCCCCACGGGGTTTTACCCGGGGTTAAACTAACGCTCTCCATGGGTTACCCGGGGGTTACTAACGCCCCCATGGGTTCCCCGGGGTTTACAAACGTCCCCACTGGGTTACCCGGGGTTTACTAACGCCCCCCCACGGGGTTTACCCGGGGTTTAAAACGCCCCCCACGGGGTTTTCCCCCGGGGGTTACAAAACGCTCTCCTCCAACCTGGTTAAGGGTTACTAACGTTTCCCCACTGGTTCCCGGGGGTTAAAACAAAACGACCCACGGGGGTTACCCGGGGTTACAAAAAAGCCCCCACGGGTTACCCGGGGTTTTACTAACAGCTCCCCCCTGGGCCCCCCCGGGGTTTTTTAAACAATTGCCCCCCCCCAACGGGGTTTTCCCCCTGGTTTTACAAAACGCTCCCCCCCCCACGGGGTTTACCCCGGGTTACAAACGCCCCACGGGGTTTTACCCTGGGTTATTTAACGTCCCCACGGGGTTCCCCGGGGTTTACAAAAAACGCCCCCCACGGGGTTCCCCCCGGGGTTACTAACGCCCCCCCACGGGGTTACCCGGGGGTTTATAACGCTCCCCCATTTGGGTTCCCCTGGGTTACAAAGGGCTCCCAGGGGGTTTTACCCGGGGTTACTAACGTTCCCCCCACTGGGTTACCCAGGGGTCAAACCCCCCAAACGGGGTTACCCTGGGTTACAAAACGCTCCCCACGGGTTTTTACCCTGGGTTACAACGTCCCCCATTTGGTTCCCCTGGGTTACAAACCCGCTCCCCATTTGGTTCCCCGGGGGTTACAAAACGCCCCCCCTTTTTTAAACCCGGGGTTTATTTAACGTTTCCCCACTGGGGGTTAAAACCCCCCCTGGATTTTATAACGCTCCCCAGGGGGTTACCCGGGTTTACTAAGGGCTCCCCACGGGTTTAAACCCCCGGGGTTACAAACCCGCTCCCCACGGGGTTTACCGGGTTACTAACGCCCCCCCAAAGGGTTTTACCCTGGGTTACTAACGCCCCCCCCCCCCCCCCCCCCGGGGTTTCCCCCCCCCCCCCCCCCTCCCCCGGGTTTTCCCCTGGTTTTTTACAAAAACGCCTCCCCGGGGTTACCTGGGTTATAACGCTCCCCACGGGGTTCCCCTTTGGGTTACTAACGCCCCCCCCACGGGGGTTTACCCGGGGTTACTAACGCTCCCACTGGGTTACCCGGGGTTACTAACGCTCCCCACTGGGTTACCCGGTTACAAAACGCTCCCAGGGGGTTTTCCCCTGGTTACTAACGCTCCCCATTTGGGTTTTCCCCCGGGTTACTAACGCTCCCCACTGGGTTCCCCGGGGTTTACTAACGCCCCCCACGGGTTCCCCCTGGGTTACAAACGCTCCCAAACTGGGTTCCCGGGGGGGGTTTTTTTTTACCTAAACGTTTCCCCCCCCGGGGTTACCCTGGGTTATAACGCTCCCCGGGGGTTTACCCGGGGTTTTACTAACGTTCCCCAACGGGGTTTCCCCCTGGGTTCCCTAACGCTCCCCCGGGGTTACCCTGGGTTACTAACGTCCCACTGGGTTTCCCCGGGGTTTTTAAAAAACGCTCTCCACGGGGTTTAAACCCGGGGGTTACTAACGCCCCCACCGGGTTCCCCGGGTTACTAACGCTCCCCAGGGTTACCCTGGGTTACAAACGTCCCCCGGGGGTTACCCGGGTTTAAACAAAACCCCCCCCAAAAAACGGGGTTTACCCTGGGTTACTAACCCCCCCAAATGGGTTACCCTGGGTTACAAAACCTCCCCACGGGGTTTAACCCGGGGGTTACTAAGCTCCCCAAAGGGTTTACCCGGGTTACTAACGCTCCCCACTGGGTTACCCGGGGTTTCCCAAAACGCCCCCCCCATTGGGGGGGGGGGGGGGGGGGGCCCGGGTTACTAACCCCCCTTTCCCTTTTTTAAAACCCCCCCATGGGTTACCCTTAAAACGCTTTCCACTTTTTTTACCCGGGTTACAAAACGCCCCCCAAAACGGGGTTACCCTGGGTTACTAACGCTCCCCACTGGGTTTACCCTGGGTTTCAAAAAGCTCCCAACGGGGTTTTCCCTGGGTTACTAACGCTCTCCACGGGTTCCCCTGGGTTTCTAACCCCTCTCCCGGGGTTAACCCGGGGTTACTAAACGCTCCCCAAACTGGGTTTACCCTGGGTTACAAAACCCCTCTCCACGGGGTTACCCTGGGTTCCCTAACGCTTTTTCCACGGGGTTTAAACCCTGGGGTTACTAACGTTCCCCCCCTGGGTTCCCTGGGTTACTAAGGGTTTCTCCCGGGGTTTTCCCCTTTGGGTTTACTAACGCTCCCACCGGGGTTACCCTGGTTTACAAAACGCTCCCCCACGGGGTTTCCCCCTGGGTTACTAACGCCCCTCCAGGGGTTTACCAGGGGTTTTACTAACGCTCCCCACTGGGTTATTTTTGGGTTCCTGACGCTCCCCACGGGGTTTTCCCCCCTTTTTTAAACTAACGCCCCCCCACGGGGTTTACCGGGGGTTACTAACGCTCCCACGGGGTTTCCCGGGGTTACAACGCCCCCACGGGTTACCCCTGGGATACAAACCTCTCCACGGGGTTCCCCGGGGGGTTAAACAAAACGCCCCCCAACGGGGTTTTACCCTGGGTTCCCAAAAGCTCTCCACTTTTTTCCCCCGGGTTTACTAAGGGCTCCCCCCCGGGGTTACCCGGGGTTAAACTAACGCCCCCACTGGGTTACCCGGTTTTACTAACGCCCCCCACTGGGTTACCCGGGGTTTACTAACCCCTCCCCAAACGGGGTTTACCCGGGGTTTAAACTAACGCTCCCCACGGGTTACCCGGGGTTTTACTAACGCTCTCCACGGGGTTCCCCTTTTTTTTACAACGCCCCTCCCCCTGGGTTACCCTGGGTTACAAACGCCCCACGGGGTTACCCTGGGTTACTAACGCCCCCCCACGGGGTTACCCTGGGTTACTAACGCTCTCCCGGGGTTTCCCCGGGGTTACAAAAACGCCCCCCCCGGGGAAAATAACCCAACTAAATCTTCTACCGGGGAAAAACTAGGGTTTTTTAATTTACTTTTCACATTTTTTACAAGCTGTGAAGTTTACAAGCGTGAAAAAAACCCTTTTGAAGCCTACAACCCTCTGAATTTTTACAGGATTGAAGCCTACAAGCTTGAAGCTTAAAGGATGTGGAACCCCTAAAAGGGCTGTGAAGCCAAACGGGGCTGTGAAGCTTCAAGCTGAGAAGCTTAAAAGCTGTAAAACCAAGAAGCTGTGAAGCCTACAAGCTTTTAAAGGGCCCTAAAAGGCTGTGAACCCTACAAGCTTTGAAGTTTTACAACTGTGAAGACAACAAGCTTTTTGAAGTTTACATCGTAAAACCCTACAAGCTGTGAACCTACGGGGCTTTAAAGGGCCTAAAAGCTGTAAATTTTTGCAAGCTGTGAACCCTAAAAGTGTGAAGCCTACAAGTGGGGAAGTTTACAAGCTGGGCCCACAAAGCTGTAAAGCCTACAAGCTGGAAAAATTTTAAACAACCCTTAAAAGCCTACAACTGTAAAGTTTACAAGCTGTGAAGCCTAAAGCTGTGAAGCCTACAAGCTGGGGAAGCCTACAAGCGTAAACCCCTTACAGGCTGTGAAGCCTAAAAAAGCTTGAAGCCTACAAGCTGTAAAAAACCTACAAGCTGTAAAGGGCCTACAAGCTGTGAAGCCCCCAACTGTGAACCCTACAAGCTTTTTAACCCTTTCAGGGCTGTGAAGCCTCCCGCGTGAAGCCTACTAGTTTGGAACCCTACAACTGTGAACCTACAAGCGTGAAGCCTAAAAGCCTCAATTTTAGATTAAAAAACCCAAATATCTATGTTGTTTTTTTGTGATTAAGTTTCAGAGCTTACATAGAAAACGGGAAAACCCTTTTAAAAGTAACTACGACGGGTTAATTAAATAAGCTTGACTTTGGGTTTGGGGGGGTAATGAGTTTAAAAAACTGGGGGGTCTGGGATCATAAACCGGACGGGTGAAACCCTTTACCATGTTTTTTCCCTTTTACTGCTGCCAGTGTTTTCATAGCATTTAAAAAAATTTCCCCGGGTTGGGGGTTTGCACCGTACCCCTGCTGTTTTTCACCTGCATTTAATAGGTGCCCTTGGGGGACACCTTACCCAGCTGTCACTGTTCAAACCCAGCATTAAATAGGTGCTTGGGTGACACCTTACCCCCAGCTGTCACGGTTTCCCCCTAGCAGTAAATAAGGGGCTTGGGTTTGGGGCAAAGATAAGATAAAAATAAGATTTCGTTTGGATTTTTAACCCCCGGGGGGGGGTTTGCCAAGGGGTAACCCAAAAAAGTCAGTGCGTAAACGAGGACTGTCTTTAAATTATTTCCATTGGGGGCCTTAATCTTGTCCCCCGGGTTTCGAACCCCCCACCCTCGACTAACACCCAGGTAACCCATTTGCTGCTAGGTGAACAGGGGGAAAAAGGTGTAAGGAAAATTGTCGAAAAAGTTTCCACCCCCGGGAAATCGAAAAAGGGCCCCCCGTGTGTGAAACGGGAGCTTTGGGCCCCCAGGCCACCGGGCCAAACCCAAACTGACAAATTTCCCCCAGCTGGAAATGTTTTACCTAGCAGTAAGTTTGGTGCTTTTGGGGACACACACAACCCGTCACGGTTTTACCCTAAACAGTAAGAAGGGGGCTTGGGTGACACCCTTTTCTCCACTGTTTTTGGTTTACCTAGCAGTAAGTAGGGGGCTTGGGGGACACCTTACACCACTTTTTTACGTTTCACCTAGCAGTAAGTAGGTGCTTTTGGGGGGACACCTTACTCCCGCTGGTTTTCTTTTTCACCTAGCCCGTTTAAATAGGTGCTTGGGTTTTACACCTTACACCACGTCACTGTTCACCTAGCGGTTTAAATTTTTTTTTTGGGGCTTTTGGGGGCACCTTTTCACCGCTGTCACTGTTTCACCTGCAGTAAAATAGGTCTTTAGTGACACCCTTTCTTTCCCGTGTTTTCTGTTTTACCTTGCAAATAAGTAGGTCTTGGGTGACACCCTTTCTCCAAACTGTTTCTGTTCACCTAGAGTAAGTAGGTGCCCTTTGGGGGACACCTTACACCAGCTGTCACTGTTCCCCCTAGCAAATAATAAGGTGCTTGGGGGACACCTTAATCCAGCTGTTTCTTTTTTCCCAGCGGGAAAATAGGTGCTTGGGTGGGCACCTTTCTTTCCCGCTGTTACTGTTTTACCTAGTAGTAAATAGGTTTCTTGGGTGGGCACCTTTCAAACCCCTGTTTACTGTTCACCTAGCCCGTAAGTAGGTGGGTTGGGGGGGACACCTTACAAACCCGCCGTCCTGTTCCCCCTAGCAGTAATAGGGGCTTGGGGGCAAACCCTTTCGACCAGCTTTTTTTACTGTTCACATAGCAGTAAGTAGGGGCTTGGGTGACACCTTTTCTCCAGCTGTTACGTTCACCTAGCAGTAAGAGGTTTCTTTGGGGGAACCCCCTTACTCCAGCGGGCTGTTACCTAGCAGTAAGTGGTGTTGGGAGGGCAACCTTTTCTAAACTGTTACTGGGTTCCCCCTTTGCAGGGAAGTTGGGGGTTGGTGACACCTTTCCCCGCTGTTACTGTTTTACCTAGCAGTAAGTAGGTGCTTTGGGTGACACCTTTCCCCCACTGTTTTTGTTCCCTTTCGGGAAGTAGGTGCTTGGGGACACCTTTTTTCCCGCCTGTTTTCTGGTTTTCACCTTTAGTAAGTATGTATCTGGGTGATAATTATCTTATACCCCGGCTGGCAAAGCCTGCCCATACGGGGGGTCCCATTTGATCCCCGGGGGGTTTTTTAAACATTTTCGACGCTTTTTTTTCCCTACAAACCCTTTTTCCCTTTTTCACCTAGTAGCAAGTAAAATTTCCGGGGGTTTAAACGACTGGTGTGGGGCCGGGATCCTGGGGGACAAAATTTAGGACCACAATGGGAAAAAAGACAGACAGTACTCGATGACGCACTGACTTTTTTTGGGGGATCCTGGGGGGCTAACCCTCGGGGTTTTTAAAAAAACCCCGGGGAAAACTTATCTTACCCTCAGCCACTGGTTTCCCCCTTTTTCCCGGGAAAGGGACCAGGTGTCCCTTACACCGGGTGCTACTGTTCACCCAAAATTTAAATAGGGTTTCATGGGGTGTTAACACCCGACACCTCCCGCTATCTTTTACCAAACAATTTAAATAGGGACATGTGAGAAAATTTCCTGCATGGGGTTTTTCAGGGAGACCTGAATTATTTCAAGCAATTTGGGGGGAGGGAAAGGGGACTTAGACACAGTGGGCACGAACTGTAATTCCCCCCGATGCCCCCTTTTCACCACTCTCAAAAAAAAAGTTGACCCGATATTAAATTAATTAAATTTCAATATAAACAAAAATACCAATATTTGGGAAATTATAAAAAAAGTGTTGACAGTATGAAAATTAAAGGAAACGATTCCCGAAAAGGGTTATTTGGAAAAACTAAAAAAACCAGAAAGGGGAGGAAATTTTTCTAACTGGAAAACCCCGGCAAATGTACCTTAAATTAATAAAAAGAAATTTATATTAAAAAAGCTGCCAATTTTTATTGTAGCTGGATCACCCCCAACCCTACCTAACAAAAAAAAGGGAAACCCACCGGCCAGGGGAAAACTAAATGAATGGACTAATGGTGTACATACTAGATGTGTTGTGTGGTGACGCCTCATTATTTCCACTATTACCACCTAATTCTGGACGCTCCACAATTCTCTCTCTCTCTTCTTCAACAGGGGATATTCCAGTACATATTATAGTTTGAGGCCGATCCATTCAATTATGACGTCGATGACGCCAGATTACTAGACGATTTCTCCACAACCAACGCTCATACAATTACTCAGATATGGTAAACACGAGGAAATTAAATCTTCATCAGAGTACAAAACAAATTCTGGCCACAAAATAGAGCGAAACACCAACGTCAAAGACCTGGGAGTGATCATGTCGGAGGATCTCACCTTCAAGGACCATAACATTTTATCAATCACATCTGCTAGAAAAATGACAGGATGGATAATGAGAACCTTCAAAACTAGGGAGGCCAAGCCCATGATGACACTCTTCAGGTCACTTGTTCTATCTAGGCTGGAATATTGCTGCACACTAACAGCACCTTTCAAGGCAGGTGAAATTGCTGACCTAGAAAATGTACAGAGAACCTTCACGGCACGCATAACTGAGATAAAACGCCTCAATTACTGGGAGCGCTTGAGGTTCCTAAACCTGTATTCCCTGGAATGCAGGCGGGAGAGATACATGATTATATACACCTGGAAAATCCTAGAGGGACTAGTACCGAACTTGCACACGAAAATCACTCACTACGAAAGCAAAAGACTTGGCAGACGATGCACCATCCCCCCAATGAAAAGCAGGGGTGTCACTAGCACGTTAAGAGACCATACAATAAGTGTCAGGGGCCCGAGACTGTTCAACTGCCTCCCAGCATACATAAGGGGGATTACCAACAGACCCCTGGCAGTCTTCAAGCTGGCACTGGACAAGCACCTAAAGTCAGTTCCGGATCAGCCGGGGTGTAGCTCATATGTTGGTTTGCGTGCAGCCAGCAGCAACAGCCTGGTTGATCAGGCTCTGATCCACCAGGAGGCCTGGTCTCAGACCGGGCCGCGGGGGCGTTGACCCCCGGAACTCTCTCCAGGTAAACTCCAGGTAAATATATTGCTAGGTGAAAAGTGGCAGTTGGTGTTAGTTAACTAAACACACAAATACCTACTTACTGCTAGGTGAACAGTGGTACCAGGTGTAAGGTCACTAACACCCAAATACTTATTTGCTGCTAGGTGAACTGTAGCAGCAGGTGTATAGTGACTGAGACCCAGGTACCTACTTACTGCTACATGAACAGTGACAGCAGGTTTAAGGTAACTAAACCCAAGTACCTACTTACTGCTACTTGACTGCATCAGCCGCTGAATAGGTTAGTAAAACATTTAAATAATTATTTTGTTTAGGAGTCTGGCTGTCAGCAGTCTGTTTCTTCAGTTAAAATATAGAGAGAACAGAAACTGTAGAGAAATAGCTATGAGGTGGTCAGTCGCTTAGTCTAGAGAAGTAAATTTGAGGTGGTCAGTCCCTTAGTCTGGAGAAGTAAATTTGAGGTGGTCAGTCCTTTAGTCTGGAGAAGTAAATTTGAGGTGGTCAGTCCCTTAGTCAGGAGAAGTAAATTTGAGGTGGTCAGTCCCTTAGTCTGAAGAAGTAAATTTGAGGTGGTCAGTCCCTTAGTCTGGAGAAGTAAATATGAGGTGGTCAGTCCTTTAGTCTGGAGAAGTAAATTTGAGGTGGTCAGTCCCTTAGTCTGAAGAAGTAAATTTGAGGTGGTCAGTCCCTTAGTCAGGAGAAGTAAATTTGAGGTGGTCAGTCCCTTAGTCTGGAGAAGTAAATTTGAGGTGGTCAGTCCCTTAGTCTGGAGAAGTAAATTTGAGGTGGTCAGTCCCTTAGTCTGGAGAAGTAAATTTGAGGTGGTCAGTCCCTTAGTCTGGAGAAGTAAATTTGAGGTGGTCAGTCCCTTAGTCTGGAGAAGTAAATTTGAGGTGGTCAGTCCCTTAGTCTGGAGAAGTAAATTTGAGGTGGTCAGTCCCTTAGTCTGGAGAAGTAAATTTGAGGTGGTCAGTCCCTTAGTCTGGAGAAGCACCACCACCGGTAGAACCAGTAGCAAAGTCAGCTCCGCCAGCAGCACCACCACCACAATCATCACCGCCAGCAGTAGAACCACCACAATCGCACCGCCAGGAGCACCAC
>NW_026505969.1:0-15599 GCF_026875155.1 Cherax quadricarinatus
GACCAAAATTTCCCCTCTTCCTCCACATGCGCCAGGTCCCTCCTTCCCCCGTTTTTCCTTAGGCATGGGGTGTAAACGCGGGTGCCCACCCCTTCCCGGCCCCCAGGAGCCATACTCCATTTGCTACGTTTGCCCCCAATTTGGTCATATTCGCCCACATCGGCACGTACTCTTCCCCCGCATACGCTCCCATTACCTGGGTTTAAAAACCTTCGAGATATACAAGGGGGTAAGGATCCCTTAGCGCATCTTAGTTAAAAAGAACCCTCAGGAAATTCCTGTTAAGCCCTTTTACCCTTTTTACCGGGTTGGGGCAGATGTACATTCCAAAAACTTTCGAATAATTCGAAAACACCTCTCACCCTCAAAAGGCACGTTGCGGAGCTTAACCCACGAATAATGTCGTGATACTCAGTCAACCTTGACCCCACGCCGGGTTATTTTAATCTGACTCTTGGAAGATCACCAAAGCCTCGTTACTTGAGCAGTTAGCCTTTCACAAAATTCTTATACACCTTTCATGCCCCCCATAAAAAACCTCGTCTCGATGCCGTATTTTCCCGAAAATTTTGGGGCAAAAACCAATCGATGACTAGGCGAAAGCCCACTAATAAGTTCAAGCCCACAGTATTCATCTCCTGCGCACACCTGGCACCATTTTTGATGAGTAGCTTCGGGGAAAATAGAGGGGTGCAAAGCACCCCGCCCAAAACCCATCCAGCAGGAATCACTTCACCCTTATATACAAAAAAAAAAAGGGGCCGGGTTAAAAAAATTTGTAATAATATATCGCAATCACTTTATACTACTAGAAAAAGCGGTTCCACTAATATTATTACGGGTACAGTATAATCTCAAAAGTACTCTCTTGTATTATATTTTTTATTTTATATTATTATTGGGTTTGGGTATTACAAATGTGTAACCACTACTGTATGACCAATTGGTGGTTCTAGAATTGACGCCACCTCGCCTTTCGGGCAGAGCTGAAGTCATACTATGGAAGTTTAGTGAGTCAGTCAGCTCCACTCTGACTGGGTACGGTCTTCCCCCAAAAGCTCCTCTTAAAAAAAAAATTTTAACCAATCTATTGTCTTCCTTTCCCAATTTTTTCCGAATCTGGAAATTTCAGGGGCACTTAGAAAATAACTATTTCGTTCCCCTAGACCTTCAAAAAAGGGGTAAAGGGTAAGATTAAGATTTTAATTGAAATTATTGTGTCATACTCTTTTAATGAAATTTGAACGAAGTTTGGGGTTCCTTGCGTATGTTTTTTCATTTAAAAATTGTTGTGGTTTTTTTAATTCACAACCAAAAATCCCAATGAAGCAAAACGATTGGTAAAAAAATAAAAAAAAACAAAAAATTGGGAGTTATTTGTCCCCCCTATTGTTACGGTAAGATTAAGTCGAAAACAAAGGGGTTTTGTTTTCCCGGATACTTACCCTGAAGTCATATTTTTTTTTGCTTTAAAATTAAGCCCCCTTTGCGAAAATTTAAGAAAATGGATCTAGAAATTAAGTCATTTTTGGGAAAATTTAAAAAGGGGAAAACTCTTGCCCTTTTAAAATTACAGACTGTTAAAATAGCTAACAGTTAGATATCCCTTATAATAATACCTAGCGCAAGACTTTTTGGCCCCCTAATTATTTCCGAAATCCAAGCAATCCAAATTAGTTTGGAAGAAGTTTTTTTTTCTCATTCGGGGAAGTAGAAATCCCAGGGACGGATCCCTTTAAAATAATAAACTGGCCGGGGTTTAAAGGGCCCTTTAACTCATCCAGTCTCAAGCTCTCCCCCTTTCATTTCCCGGATATGTAGGGTGGTTGGAACGAAACCCTCAGTCAAATAGGGGGATAATTTTAGGACGGTGCTCTCCAAAATTTTCCCGGAGAAGACCCCCGAATTCCCCCTCGGTGTTTTTCCCTTTTGGGAATTTTTCACGTCCGAACAACTAAAAAAATAGAACGAATATTACTATTACAAACCTCAAATGGGAAGCTAAAGAGTCTAAACGGGAAAATTTGGGCTAAAGGTTTCTTTTTGAAACAAAGCAAAGGGGAGTTCCGGAAGAAAGAAGTAAAGGGGCCGGAAACCCGGGTTTGCTTGAAAAAACGCTCTGAGGGTACCAAGTTTAAACGAAACAGACTTAATGAATTCTTTAAAATTTTTTGGAATTAGGCACGTTCAAGGGGGCGGGCCCAAAGACAAAGGGGCCACATTGCTGACACCCTATAGGAAAGGCGCATCTTGTGTCGCCTCCTTACCATATGATTTTATGCCCTAAAACGTATAAGAGAACTATTTAAAAGCTATAATGCCCCCATTAGTTTCCCAAAATAGCTTTTCGTTCCAAAAACGGAAAACAGGACAAATTTATTTAATTTTCCCCCGAGGGAGAGCAGGCTTTTGAACGTTGGTGTCGATTTTTCTGGGGTCCGACTTTAAAATCTATAAAATTAAATTTTTACTAAAGATTTTATGAAAATTTCCCGGGGGATTGCCAAATCTTTTTGGCCATCCGAAAACGACGTTGTTAGAGACTCCGCGCTGGCAACAACTTTGGTTTTCCCAGAGGTTGGTACAATCTAAAAAGCACCGGTTTTAAAAACCAGCAACAGCCCCGACCTGCGAAGCCTTTCGTAAGCGACCTACCCAACCCTTCACTCCCGTGAAACAAGTAAACCCAAAGTAAAAACCAAATTCAATCGGCCCACCCTATAGACCAATAGTCATGGGAAAAAATTAAATGTTCGTACTGTCGAAGCTGGAATTTCAAATCACAATGCTTTAAGCGTGTAGGGACCGGGAAGGAGCCCACCCTATGATTGCCCACACAAATAATATCCTCTACATCACCAAGGAAGTCCGACCCAAAGAGTAACGCTCTGCCCCAAGGGAAAAGGGAACAACCCCTCCTATTGACTAAGCAGAATAGGGGATCATCGAAACTTTCAAGGGCTATGAGTTTTACTTTTCCAAAGCAAAGTGGGAATTACCGATACCGTTGTTGCAGTAAATTTCCCTTTTGGGGATAGGGGGGTCCTACTTAACTTTATTGAGAGAAGGCTGTTATATTCCCCCCCGGTCAATAGGGTTTTCGACGCCTGTTGGAAGCTTATGGGGGCTCCACTACGCGAGTACCCCGTAAAAGGTTTATATTTGAAATCCATTTTTTACAGGCTGGACGTCAATGGGAGTGCCCTCCAACTAATTTCCCCCATAAAAGACTAGACCTATTGATTGGAACGACTTAGCGAAAAAGGAAAGGAAAGAGCCCTAGTTAGGGAAATCCAACCGGGGAAAATTACTCATCGACCCGACGAAGGGGAATACCCTCTTTCCTCTGGCATAGTAACCCCGGGCAATGCCCAAACAGTCGCGTTCTCCTTGGTATCGGGGAAAGTCAGGGAACTTTCGACGTAGGAGTAGGGACATATTCAAGAAAGCTCGAGTTTCGAGCCAACAATCCACCCAGAACCGATACCATTCCAAGTCGGGGGTTTCCCGAAATAGTTTATTCTCGAAGGGGGATCAGAAAGAGAACCCCAAATAGCCCCCTTTTAAGTCATCGGAAGCTTGCGTGTGGGAGAAGAACCCCTTTAAAGGGTGACAGCTCTTACTTTTGGGGGAAAAGGGACTTACGAAAAAGAAACTAGGATCTTTTAAAAGTGATCATTAGTGGTTTGCCTCCCCCCGTTTAGAAATTTCATGTAATTTTGCCTGCAGTCCTAAAGGGACATGGGGGACAAAGAAAACTTTTAGAAAAATTGCTAGCATTTCACTGGCCAAAAATGAAGGAAAAAGGGGAAACGGTATGTAAAAAGCTGTTCCGTTTAACTAGTAGGAAACCCTGCCATAATCCACCACCTGCCCGTTGAACCCTATAAAGTAAGAGGGAACCCTTTTCACGTTGTGAAGACTGTTCGGCCCGCTACCCAAACTCGGCGGGCAACCATTCCTGTTCACTACTGGACACCCCGTCACCGGGTACCCGGAAGATTTCCTCCGGGAGGATTAATCTCGCCTAATATGAGAGCACTGATTAATTTCTTCTCTCACTTTGATTTCCAAGAGAATTTCAATGGATAAAGGGTCGAATTTTACTTCAAAATTTTTTCCCTGAAGCCTTGGCTCAGTTAGGGGGCAAGACGGGTTTTCGCGGGCGGCCTATCGACCCAATCACAAGGCGTGGTGGAAAGGTTCCATCAAATTTGAGATTATGATAGGGCCTATTTTTTACAGTATTCCAAGATCTGATGAAGGTATTTCCCCTTCTCTTTTTTGCCCTAAGAGAAAGCGAACAAACAATTTAAGTTTTCGCCATTTGAGTTAAAATTTGGGCATCAAATTAAGGGCCGTAAGGGTTTTCAAAGAAGCTTGGGCCCGGGGAAGAAACGCCCACTTTTTGGACCTCCTACCTTAATGAAAGAACGCCTGAGCCCGCTAGAGAATTGGCCGCCGAAAACTAAAGACAAGCACAGAGTAAGATGAAGGGGGAATACGATCGTCGAACTAAACTCGTTCATTTTAACCAAAAAATCAAGTTCTGGTTTAACTTTCATCAGGGACATCTCTACAGCCCAAATTTGAAGGGCCTTTAGAAACGTGAAGCGCCTAAGTGACTGAACATTGGAAGGACCCCAAGAAAAGGAAATCACAATGGACGTATCAGTTAACCAAATTAAACCCATTCAGGAATCGTTTCCCATTTTTTACTATAACTCCCTGAACCAAGAACGGGTTTCCCGAAGTTTGGATAAATGAAGAATACCATTCTTTTTGAAAAATTCGCAGCCTTAAAAGAATTTAAATTCCTACTGATAAATCTGGGAAAGGGGCAAAGGGAAAGAAAAAAATCCCATAAGGCAAAACTCCACCTATTCAAAAACGTCCCAAAACCCTTACGTTTGGGTGTGCACGATGTTACTCCAGAGAACCTACTCCAATCAAGCAATCCCCCACAGAGTGAGTCCCAAAAACAAGGTGAGCTACAGGCAGAGGTGAATTCTTACTCCAACGGGGGTTTATAAAACCAAGTAAAAATCCTTGGGGATCCCGTGCATTCTAGTCCCCCAAACCAATGGGGCCCCCGTATTTTCCCGGATTTTAGAAAAAACAATGCTGTAACATACCCATGGGTTTCCAATACCCAGAATTGACGACAATAGACAACTCCAAACAATATATCATAAATTGGGCTTGTTAAGAGGGTATTACCAAGTCCCGTTGCACCAAAGCTCAAGAGTATCCTTTTACATACCTGGTGGCCTATACAATATGGTTTTGCCCTTTTTCTGTAACGCGGGTTCCTTCCAGCGTTTATGAACGTATTACGGGCGGATTGCTGGGTAGAAACTTATTAGACGACTTTTCGTATACGCGACAGTTGGGCCCCCAACACCTTAGACAGCTTAAAGCCTTGTTTTACCCTTAAATAAAACAATTTTACAGTGAATTTTCCCAAATGTGATTTGGCCAGTCGAAAATTAAAATACTTGGATTTCGGATTGGACAAAGGGGAATAGTCCTTGAACGCCAAAGTAAAGGCCCCCTTAGAATTTCCACCCTAAGGATAGAAAAAGCGTTCAAATTTTTTGGAGTTGCCGGGTTTCTACGCGTTCTGTCCCCAATTTTTCAAGGGACTTTTCCCCCAACGAATTAACAAGTCCAAAAACAGTTTTTTATGGACCCAGGGCGTGAAATTGCTTTTTAATCGTTTTAAAAAAGATTACTACCCTTCCCCCGTATTGCTAATCCTGATTTTAATAAAACCCTTCCACTTACAAATAGATGCCAGGGGTATCTTTGGGACCGCATTTTTACAGAAAGGGCCCAATTCGACCTATTTCAACCCGTTTTTTATTTTTCTTCAATTAAAAAAACACCAAATTAAATTTTTCAACTATAGAAAAAGAAAACCTTCTCTCGGTTTTATGCCTAAGAATTTTGATGTATATTTAGGGTCTTTACCCCTCAGTTTTGGTGTACTCCGATCATAATCCTTTGACCTTTTATAAATTCTTAAATCGAAGAAAACCAAATATTCTTGGGGTTTGAGAATTAACCCTTCTCTATTACCATTTCCCAATAAAAGGAAAAAATAAATTTATTGCGAGCCCTTAACCCTTTTAAATTTTATTAATATACCTTTATTTTTTAACAGTTGAGTCGGGACTTTTATGCCATCTATGTTGGGAAAAGCTGGAGATGTGTAGGACTGCTGTCTATGTTAAACCTCTGTACTGTGACAGATGCTACCCCCACAGAGGTACAAATCAATGGGGACCGTCATCCGAGGGGGGAGGGGTTTCGCGCCCCCACTTCATCCATTTATACAAAAAAAAAAGGCCTGGTTAAAATAAGTTCTGGTGGCCTGGTGGTTTAAAGCCCCGCTTAACACGGGGAGGCCCTGGGTTCGATTCCCCCAGAGTAAAACATTGACGTGTTTCTTTCCACCCGTTTCTATGTTCCCCCATAAAATTTGGGTACCCGGGTGTTAGTCGACGGGGTGGGTCCATCCTGGGACACTGACCTAAGGGGCCCTGGTCAAAACCGGGGCCGGGGGGCGTTGGGGCCCCCGAACTCTCTCCAATCTCCTAATAATATATCGCGAATCACTTTATTACTAGCTAAATTAAAGCAGGTTCGACTATATATTTTTATTGGGTACAGTATAATCACAAAAATACTTCATTGTATTAATTTTATTATATATATTATTTTAGGTTAGGTATTACAAATGTGTAACCCCTACTGTAGTGACCAATGGGTTCTAGAAAAACCCACACGTCGCCTTCTGGCAGAGCTGAAGTATACTATGAAGTATTGGTGGTCAGTCAGTCCCAGCTCTGATGGTACGGGTCTTCAAAACAAAGCTCCTACTTAAACTAAAACTTTATACCAAGCTTTGTCCCCTTTCCTTGCCTTAGTTTCCCGAAGTTGGTAAAACATGTCACTTATGAAAATAAATATTTCGTTTTCCTAAACCCCTTTTTAAAAGAGTTAAAAGGGGAGATTAGTAGATTATTAATTGAAATTTTTTTGTGTCTTCCTTTTTAATGAGAAATTTTAAAGTAAGATTGGGGTTCCTTGCTGTATAGCATTTCATTATAATTGCTTGTGGGTTTTTTTAATTTACTAACCAAAACCAAAGAAGTTTAAAAAATTGGGAATAAAATAAAAAATAAAAAAAAGGGGTTTTGTGCCCCTATTTTCGGGGAAGATTAAGGGAATGTCTAACGTTTCCTATGTGTTTACCTACCCTGGGGGCCAGAAAAAAAGGCAAATGGGTGGTATTGGAAGCTAAGGGCACTAGGTGACAAGGACATAATAGGTTTTTGGAAAAACAGAAATGAGCATGAAGGGTAAAGAGAAAGGAGGGTCTTTAAACTTATATTATATTAATAATCGTAGTGCTAGAAATAAGTTGGACGAGTTGAGATTAGTTGCTAGTGCAGGTAACATTGATGTATTTGCCTTAACTGAGACGTGGTTTAATAACAAAAATCGGGACATGCCCCTGCAGAAAGTCACATTCTGGGTTTTAAATTGTTCCAAGTAGACAGAAGTATCGGGAAGGGGGGTGGGGTGGCATTGTATGTCTGAGATCGCCTGAACTGTTGCATAAAAATTGTATTAAGTCTGAAATAACACAAACAGAGACTGTCTGGATAGAATTTTTAGAGGAGCATGAAAAATTGATGTTAGGTGTGATATACCGTCCCCCTAACTTAGATAGGTATTCGCTGCCTGACCACGGTCGAGTGAGGTTGTGCGCTGCACCCCTCTGCTGTTTCAGGCGAGCTACCTTGTATCAACATGGCGCTGAGTGTGAGGAGGCGCGTAAATACCATTGGTATTGAGCTGCTTCGTGGGGCGATTTCGCCCTCTTCAGTGCAAGTATTACTCCCAACAATCATCAGGGAGACCTATGGAATCCAGGACGATGAGGTGTATGGTGTAGCCCTGAATGGGGCTTATAGAATCTTCGTCAAATTGAATTCCACGTCCGTGTATGAGTCTTTGGTGACGAGATTCCAAGACGTGAGTCTTGACGCTACTCCAGCTGTGAAGGTGCGTTTGATCTACGTATCTCGCCACTTTACGTGGGTTAAGATACGTAATGTCCCATTTGAGGCAGATGAGGCTGACGTAAGGAGTGTTTTTGAGACATATGGGACCGTACATCTGGCACAAAAGGGCAAGTGGACGGCAGGTGCTTACATGGGACGTCCGGAGGGTACCTTTTCCCTGAAGATGACTCTGAGACATCCCATACCGTCTTACGTCGTGTTGGAGGACTTCAGGACGCAAGTTATGGTATCGTATGCCGGACAGAGACGTACGTGCAGAATATGTGGGGCGTACGACCATATGGCGGCAGAGTGCGTGAAGCTGAGGAGGGCGCCAGCGCAAACTGGTGAAGCACCAGTTACCAGCGTGATAGCTGTTGAGAGCCCAGTGCGAAAGCAAGGGCCTGGGCGCTTGTGGAGTGAAGAGGTGGAGGATTCCAAAGAGGAGACTGGCATGTGTGAGGTAAGCTGTGATGTAAAAGGATCTGTTACTACACAAAGGAAAAGTACAGAAGTGCAAGTGCAGGAGGAGGTGCAGGCTCTAGAGGAAGAGCTTCAGGAAGTGTTAAGGACATTGACACCGCCTGCAGAGGATGTTGTTCCTGAGCTGGTGAGAGGCACGGCGTTGCCTGTAGAGGAATGTAAGGACAAAAAACATAGCAGGGTTGACGGGCCAACTAGCAAGAGAGAGTTGTCGCCGTGTGCTGTGGAACGGGGCGTGGTGGAGGTTGAGGTTCATCGTGAGGGAACCTCAGAAGATAACATGGATGTAGAGGGCATCACGAGGAAGAGAGCGGCGGCGTCAGACTCAGATGATGTCCTGACGCCGGCGCAGAGGTCTGGGAGGAAGGACGAGCACTGTCGAAGTAGTCATGATAAGAGGCATCGCAAAAAAGGGGGGGGGGTTTGATGGTGTGAAGCGTTTTGTGCTGGCTCTGGGGGGGGGCCTGGGGGAAGGGGGGGGGTGGGGGAATTAAAGAGGGAGGGTAATGTAGAAGGTTTTTTATAGGTGAAAAAAATGGTTTCGATTTTCTGTAAAAAAATATAGGGTTTAGGTTCTAAACCCAATTTCAAGGGGGGAAAAGAGTTGCTGGGGGGAGGGGAGGGAACGCCCCGCCCTTTAAATGGGGTGGGGATATGTTGGGGGGAGGTTTGTGTTGTAAAAGGAGGGGGGGGAGGGGGGGGAAATTAATGGCGTGGATGGTGGTGGATGGGGAGAGGGTTTTTTTTGGGGGGGGTTTTGAAGGAAAATTTTATGTGGGGTAAAAAAAAGGGTTTTGTTTTGTGAAAAACTTTTTTTTCACTGGGTATTTAAGGGGGTTTGGGGGATGGAACGCTTTTAGGGGGGCTGACGTGGAACCCAAAAGGGGGGGGGCACGTGTCCGGCCCCTTTCGGGTCTTTTGAGAGTATTAGTTGCGGATGCTTGGGGGAGGGGGTGGGGGGTAGAACACACTTTTGAAGGGGGTTTCCTGCTAGGTGGATAGCTTTATATATCCAAGGGGTTGGGTTTACCTGGGGGAAATTTACCTGAGAGAGTTCCGGGGTCAAAGCCCCCCCCCCCGGCCCGGTCTGTGACCCGGCCTCCTTTGGTCAGTGCCCCGGATGCGACCCACACCGTCGACTAACCCCCGGGTCCCCTTTTTACGAGGGGGAACAAGAAAACGGGTGAAAGAAACACGTCCAAGTTTCTACCTGGCTGGGAATCAAACCCCAGGCCCTCACCTGTGAACGAGAGGTTAACCACCGGGGCCACCAAGCCAGCAAGTTGAATTTTTCCTAAAATAAATTTACTTATTGGGATCATGGGCGGTATACAGAGGGGGCGTGGGGTCACTAGGGGTAATTTTGGGGGTTTTTGGGAAATTTAAATACAAGTGTTTTGGGTGATGAGGGGGGAAAGGGTTGAAACGCTGTGGGGGTTTAAAGTGCAGAGTAAATGGGGTAGAGGGGTGTGGTGAGTGGTGGGGGTGGTGTGGCTAAAAAACGGATTAAGCAATATTACGTAAAAGGGAAGGGGAAAGTATTTAATTCTTTAAAAAATGGGTTGCCCAAACTATTTTGGGGGATAGATTTCGGGGTTTCTACGAGGGGGGCGGTGGCGGGGAATTACCCTGGTGATATTATGGGAATTAAAGGGAGACTGCTGAGGTACAGGATAGAGGTTTCCCAAAGCGGTGGGGGGTACAGGCGGGGGTGGAAGAGGTGTTATGGGGCAAATGGGCCCTTTTCAACGTGCGTATTGGTAGGAAAAAACAAAGACAGCGGGCAATGATATTCCAGGGTTTGGGGAGGTTCATGATCGATAGGAGGGAAAAGGGGAAAAGGGGCAGGTCATACAAGCTGGGAAAGGGAAAAGGGGGGGCGTTTGTTTGAAAGGGGTTTATGAGAATACGGGTTTTAAACGAAAAAGGGGTAGAGGAGGGGGTTTTTGGGACAGGTGTGGGGGAAAGTGTGGTTTATGTCTTTTCCCGTAACGGGGAATGGGGAAGCATGGGGGGGGAAAAAAAATGAGGGAGAAATAGGGGGGGCTTTAAGTGGAATGCAAAAGGGGCCCAAAGCCCCGGGGAATTGATGGACTCCCGGCAAAAGTTTTTTCAGCAGCTTTGGGGAATTTTAATGGGGCCCTTTTTTTTGGTTTAGGTTATTAAATTGCAGGGAAGGAGAGAGGTGAGCTGGGGAAAGCGGGCAACGGCTGTCGTTGTTTTGGTCCCAAAAGGGAAGGGGGGCAGCTTACGTTTTGGGGATTACCGGGCGATCTGTTTGTTATGCGCAGATTTAAATTTTTTTTGCGAAGTTTTGGGGGGGAAAAATGGTCAAGTGTGTGGTGGGGCGGGAGTTTTTTAAAAATTTTGGTTTCCAGGGGGTCCATGGTGGGGGGGCAGGGGGATTTGGGGCCCGGGGGAGGCAAAAGGGGGGGGGGGGGGAAGGGGGGTTTTTTTGGTTTGGCGCTCGTTTGGGAAAAGGGGCATAGGGATAAGGGGGTAGGAAAGCTTTTAAAAGCCATCCTCGGGGTCAGGGGTTTTGGGGAGGAAATAGGGGTTTGGGGTTGGGGCGTTGTATGGGGGTGCAATACCCGGGGGGGTATAGATTGGGGGTCGTTTGGGGTGAGAAGATTGTTTTGGGGTGGGGGAAATTTGGGGCGGGGGGTTTTCCTATGTCACAATTATTGTTTGCGTGCATACAGGCCCCTTTTTTATAATTTGGTGGAGCAGCGTATGTGCCCCCGAAAGGGGGCCCGGGGTGTGCGGTTGCGGGGGTTTTGGGCTATTTTTTTAATTGGGGTTTTGTGGAGAACAACTGTTCTGATCAGGGAGGGATGTCAAGGGGAACCCCATTGACGGGTTAAAAAATGTTCGCGGGGGAAATTGGTATGAGGGTAAATTAAATTTAAAATCCGGGGGTTAGGGGGGTTAGGGGCTTGGGCCGATGGGGTTTAGGGGGGTTAGTGCAGTTGGGGGGAGGCAGGTGACTTGGGTTAAAAAATTTTGCGGTTGTTTTAATGCAGACGATCTAACTGTGGCACGCAGGGAAAACTGGGATTGGGATGGAAAGAAAGGATTCGGGGGACGCTTGGGGCATTGGGGCCTTATCTTTTTAAACCCTTTTGTGCAGCTTTTGCCTTGCTTTTTTAAATATTTTTACTGTATACAAAAGTATGGCACGTGGAAACCGTTTTTCCCATTAACGGGCCCCAGCAATAAGGGAACATACTTAAAAAAGGTTTTTTTAAAATTTTTTGGTGGGGGTTCGAGCGTGATTGGTTTAAAAAGGGGATGTGGAAAACTTTTTCCCTTTTAAAAGGGGGGGGGGGGGCGGGGTTGGGGGATTTTTAAAGCGGAGGGTAAAATGTGTTTTCATTAAAAGGGGGGGAAATGGGGAAAGTGTGGGGGGGGGGGTTTTCCCAAGGACCCAAATAACAGATTAAAAACGGTGTATCGGGAGTGAGTTGAAAATGATTTGTAAAAACTGTGTTGGGGCTCTGGCGGGGGAATGAGAGCCAGAAAAGGGTTTTAAAAATAGTGGGTTGTGTAATTGTTGGGCCGGGAGGGGGTTGTAGGGGCCTGTAAAAGGAATTTCCCCCCCCTTTGTATGCAGGGGAAGTATAGGGAAAATAGGTTGAGTGGGGAAAGGTTCAACCTCGGTTTCGGGATGTTATTTTTATCGTTTTCTGCACGGCTTTAAAAAAAACCCCGTCGGGTGGGGTTTTTTACGGGAAAAGACGCGCCCGTTGGGGGGGGGGAGGGGTTGGGATATGGGTGGGGAGGAGTCGGCTTTTCATGTAGAAATATTTTTGTGATGGCCCTGAGGATGTCAAGGGGGGGGCTAAAAAAAAGGGTATAAATAGGATAGGGGGGGAAAGGGGAAATTTTTGTAAATTTAGAGCATTAAGTCTCGACCGGGGGGGGGGAGGGTTTTTAATCAAAGGGTGTGGGAAAACATTATGGCAAAATTATACTATAAGGGGGGGGAGGGTTGGGGGGGGGAAACAGGTTTCTGAGGTGAAGAGGGGGGTTTTTTGCGGTAACGTTCTTTAAAACGGGTTTTAAAATAAGGGAAAATTTTTGGGAGGAGGGGGTGAAGGATTTTTCAGAGGGATTGGCAAACCCTTTCGTTAAGGTTTTATTTTTGAATTGTAATATAGAGGGAAAGGGGGGGGTAAAGATTGGAAAGTGTTGCTTGGGGGAGGGAAATCATGGGGGTGAAAACAGGGGGCCCCCCTGGTAATGGGGGACAACAAAAAGTTTTGGGGAGTTTTTGGATGAATGATGCGTGGGGTGAATTTTTGAAAACCCGGGTACTGGCAACCCGTGGGGCTGGGCCCGTTTTTTTTTGTGACATGGACTATAAACCCTTTATAAGTACTCCTGTTCCTTCAAGGGTTGTATGAGATGGGTAAATTTTCAAGGGGGGGGTTTCCTACACACTTTTGCTTTGGGGGAGGGCAGCATATTGATTGGAATGAGGACAGTTTTCTTGTCCAGTGTGTTAGTATTATTTGAATAAAACGCATAAAATTTTAAATTTCGAGATGGGACTACATGCAAGTTTGGGCTTGTACTATTTAGAATTTTTTCCTTTAAGCCTGAATGGGGAAGGCTGATTTATCAATTTTGATCCTTCAAATTAGATTTTTTTTATGTTATTTTATGTACATAGCAGTCTTAAATCATATTATTATTTGTTTTTATGACATACATTTTTAAGTCATATGATGTGGGGTTTTTGTTTTAGGGGGCAGGTTTTTCCAAAAAAAATTTTTTTTTTTTTTTTGGCTGTGTTGGGGAAATAGTGGGAATTTTTTTTTTTTGTAGCCGCTTTCAAGGGTGCGGTTTTTTACTTTTTAACCTTTGTATTCTGTGATGTTTTTCAAATATATTCTCTATTTATTACTATGTTGCAATTTAAAGGGTTTTTTCATTTCTAAGACTGCACATAAGTTTTCCTTTGAAGTTGACATTCCCAAAATTGCAACCTTCTTAGAAAAAATTAAGCGTTTTGGGGGTTTTTTTTCAACCCAAAGGTTTTAGGTGCATTGGTTAAGTAATGACATGTATCCCCCTTTAAATTTTTTTTAAAATTTTGGGGTTTAAAATGTTACGGGAAAACATCATGATAAATGTAATTCCTATGTATCCTTTTTAAAGTTAAGTTTAAAATGGGAATCAGGTTTTGGGGATGGTTATATTTTGGGGGAAAAGGGGGGGGGGGGGTTTAAATTGTGGCCAAAAATTTCAGCCTTCACAGGTTTATAAAATTGGTATAAAAATGGGGGTATTTTGGTGTGTGGTTTAGGGTGTCAGAAAAATTTTGTCTGTTGTAATAATTTTTGTAAGGGTGAATTGGGAATTTGTGATTTAACTCATTATGTGTACCTTTTAATATACTTTCCACCTTGTATTGTAATGTTTTAAATAAAATATAAAAAAAAAAAAACTTAGATAGGTACCAAGGGAGAATACTATGGGAGGAAACTGTTAAGGCCACAATGTAGTAATGTAGTAATTCTAGGAGACTTTAACTTTAGTCATATTGATTGGAATTTTTTGACTGGGAATTTAGAATCTAACGACTTTTTAGAAGTGGTTCAGGATTGTTTTTTGAAGCAGTTTATGACAGAACCTACAAGGGTAAATAACCTGCTAGAATTGGTTCTGGCAAATGACGGTCTTTTGAACACTATACATGCTGCCCAAAGAACATTTATCCCATATAAAGAAAGTAAATCGAATAGAAATGACCCATAATGGATAAATAATAAGCTCAGATATCTTTTAGGGCAGAAGAAAGGAATTTATAGGCGCATCGAAAGAGGTGAGGATCATCTTATGAATCAGTATATTGACATTAAGAGGGTCATTAAAGAGGTTTTAAGAAAAGTTAAAGGGGACTTCGAAATTAAGTTGCGAGGGATTCTGTTACAAAAAACGCGATTTCTAATAAGCATAGAGATCTCTCAGTGAATACTAGAAAGGACTGCCCTTCTAGCATCCAGCCTGTTACTGGGTTTTCGTAACAATTAGTCAGTGTCCTGGTTCAATTATCCATTAGAATTCAATTAGAATTATTAGTGCTTCAGGATTACAACTGGTAGGGTACTAACTAGAGAAATTAAAATTTAATAAATTTATTAATCATAGTCTAGAGCAGTGGTTCCCAAACTGGGGGTAAATTACCCCTGGGGGTAATTTAACCATTTTTGGGGGGTAATGGAGGGGGTGACAAAAGAAGTTATGAATTCTGAAAATCAGAAAAACAATGCGGTACCGGTATGAGGATTATTGTTAACTTTGTCTTAGTATATAAAGTTGTAAAGTAAACCTATTATAAGTAAGTAATAAAGTTAAACCAAATAACAATAAACATCAAAAACTAATATACAGTATTAGAAAAGAAGAAATATATAGCTAAGTGTGTGGAAACCCAAAAGTATTTTGACAAGTATGCTTTAGGACAAAACTGAGACTCTGGATTCGGCGCTTGGAGAAAGGAGTGATCGCCCAGTTTCCCACCCTAGACCAGTTGTTGAGGAGAATAGTCATGATACTGGATCACTTCTACAGACCATCAAAAAAGAAATGAGCGACCATTTGAAGGGGCTTGAAACAAGCATGCATCACTACTTTCCAGAGAGTGACCAAGAAACAGCCACTCTTCAGTGGATCATTCATCCCTTCTCTGTACCTGATGATGCCATTCATGATGATGATTTCCCTGCAAAGGAGGAGTGGATCACAATGCGAGCCAATGAAGCCTTGGAAAATCGAATTCCAAAACCAAAATGCAGATTCCTTTTGGATTTCACGACTACCTGACTCGCCAACTCTGTCCAAGAGAGCCTTGAAGTTGTTGGTATCTTCTCAACAACGTATCTGTGCGAGAAGGGCTTCTCAACTGTGGCTGGGTATGAAAACAAAAAAGAGGACTCGCTTGAATGTTGCAAACGATGCCAGGCTGGCACTTCAAACCCCAAGCCAAGAATTCCTAAACTAGCTTAAGAGCAAATCCATCCATCCCATTTTTTT
>NW_026505970.1:0-45000 GCF_026875155.1 Cherax quadricarinatus
ATACAAGGTAACAGAGAAGACACGGAGGGGGGGGTTGGATAGATTGCTTTTTTCCTAGATGCGGGAAGGCCTTTGACACAGTTCCCCACAAGAGATTAGTGCAGAAGCTGGAGGATCGGCACCACGTAAAAGGAAGGGCACTGCAATGGAAAAGGGGAATACCTGACAGGGAGGCAGCAAACGAGTCATGGTACGTGAAGAGGTATAAACAGTGGGCGCCTTTTACGAGCGGGGGTCCCACAGGGTCAGTTCTAGGACCAGTGTATTTTGATATATGTGAACGACATGATGGAAGGAATAGACTCTGAAGTGTCCCTTTTCGCAGATGACTGAAGTTGATGAGAAGAATTAAATCGGACGAGGATGAGGCAGGACTCCCAAAGAGACCTGGAGAGCTGGAATGTGGTCCAGTACTGGCTTCTCGAATTCAATCCAGCCAAATGCAAAGTCATGAAGATTGGGGAGGGCAAAGAAGACCGCAGACAGAGTATAGGCTAGATGGACAAAGACTACAGACCTCACTCAGGGAGAAAGACCTTGGGTGACCATAAAAACCCGAGCACATCCCCGGAGGCACACATTAACCAAATAACCGCCCCGCATACGGGCGCCGGGCAAACTAGAGAATAGCGTTCCGATACCTTAATAAGGAATCGTTCAAGACACTGTACACTGTGTATGTTAACCCATACTGGAGTATGCAGCACCAGTCTGGAACCCACACCTGGTCAAGCACGTCAAGAAGTAAGAAAGTACAAAGGTTTGCAACAAGGCTAGTCCCAGAGCTCAAGGGAATGTCGTACGAGGAAAGGTTAAGGGAAATCGGACTGACGACACTGGAGGACAGAAGGGTCAGGGAGACATGATAACGACATACAAGATACTGCAGGGAATAGACAAGGTGGACAGAGATGGATGTTCCAGAGAGGGGACACAGGACAAGGGGTCACAAAATGGAAGCTGAAGACTCAGACGAATCACAGGGACGTTAGGAAGTATTTCTTCAGTCATAGAGTTGTCAGCAAGTGGAATAGCCTAGCAAGTGAAGTAGTAGAGGCAGGAACCATACATAGTTTTAAGAAGAGGTATGACAAAGCTCAGGAAGCAGAGAGAGAGAGGATCCAGTAGCGATCAGTGAAGAGGCGGGGCCAGGAGCTGAGTCTCGACCCCTGCAACCACAATTAGGTGAGTGCAATTAGGTGAGTACACACACACACACACACAAATGTTGACTAACCTGAGAATAAACGTAAGTATTTTTTCCCCAGAGTTTTAGCCTACTAGAAGGAAAATATTGAGAAGGAGGAAGAAATGCTTCATTCAGTGGATTATTTGGAAAATTATGTCAGTCTCATTACCTCGTACATTGCTCTATGCCTGCAAAAATGTTGAAGCAAATATACCCCTGTTAATCCACCTTAAACGTCACTCAACCACTACTACCATTAAATTAATATACAACTGTGCAGCATTTATTTTATAGTTAATATGTAACATGAGGTTTACCGATGTAATGTGTGTTCACCCTTACAATAATTAATTATGTACATAATGAGAATAAATGGGGCTAACCGCTACCACACAGAGTAGATGGCATATCATCATGATTGACAATGATCAGGGCAGTTCTTTGTTTCTGTTTACGCAAACTACACATATACTTAAGCAATGCCATTTTTTAGCACTGTCTTGTGTTTGGGGCATATTTCCACTTTTTGGACTGTTTTTTAAGAGTCTTTTAGTCCATGCAATATTTCCTGTTTGTGTCCTTCATCCCTGACACTCACGTCAGTCACTGAATTTAATTTGCCAGATGTGTTCAATAGAGAACATAACTCACGAATCGTAATGACCAGGATTGCAACAAACCATATTAAAGGGTGGGATAGAACCCGCGTCGGTCTGGAGTTTAATGACTCTCTGATCATCGGTTCTATCCCGTCTGATCATCGGTTCTATCCCGTCTGATCATCGGTTCTATCCCGCCCGTGGTATGTTTTTTTTTTTTTTTACAGACCATAATTTCTTGCAGCACAAGTCACCACTCTGTCGTTCACGGTATCCGTAACACACCACACACAAGCACTTAACCTTTATACTGATTTGTGATGGAAAATTTGTATCGAAGTTCTCTGGAGTGTACTCAGTCTCAGGAAATGGTTTGTTTTTGTATTCTAAATAGTGAATAATTTAGTATTTCTCCAGCTGTGTGGACTCAGCTAATGCTATAAATGAATGGACTGCCTTTGGTTGTTTTATTTATGTCTACATATTGTTATGGGGATTGTAATCTTAACTTGGATGCATCGCACACATATGTTACTTGTGGACTCGCTAGTGTATATGCTAGTAAATCGTACTAGCCATTTATACTAGTTTACGGATGCAATAAGAATTTTTGTGTGTTGTAACTTTTATACGACTAGTCCCGGTGAGCGTAGCAGTAATTTTTTGTTAGTTGATTAACTAACATTCTGGCATGTATACTGATTAACTTGTAATCAGATATTACTTAAATTGATATTTGTGACTTGTTTCTCATACAGGACAGTACATATTTATATAAATTGTCTTTATTCAGTAAATATAGTGCAATTTTACACCTTGTTTTATGCATGCGCTTCAGATTTTCGATTATAAACTATAAGATAAACTTTACATATATCAGACTCTACTATGGAAAGAGAAACAGACACATCTTCAGTACCTCAACAACAGCAACAGGCAACACTCTTCAACCCACCAACTGCATATAACCAAACCAACCCGCCACCTAACATCCAATTATTATAATCAAAAGAAAGTGCTTGACCACAAGGGCTATACAGCGCTGCAGGCAGGGAAGTAAGCGAAAGGTATCGGGTGCAAAGGGGGGGCTGATTAATAGGGTTACGGAGAACAGCGGGGCAGTGGTTAGTGCGGGGGAAGAGGATAGGAAGAGTGAGGTAGAGAGGGCTGAGGGGAGTGTAAAGGAATAATCATAGTTTGTGGAGTAAATCAGTTTTCCAAAAAGTCGTGAGAGAGTCTGGTTAAAGAGATTCCATCAGCAAGAAGGGAAGGTAAAGAGAGAGTAGTAGAGCGGAGACAGATGGAGGTAAAAATCCTTTTATGTCACGAGTGGGCCAGTTGTTAGTAAGGACACATATGCAACAGTTGGTATCTTTATTTCGAAACGTTTCGCCTACACAGTAGGCTTTTCAGTCGAGTACAGGAAAGTTGATAGAAGCAGAAGAGACTTTAAGACGATGTAATCAGTCCATCACCCTTAAAGTTTTTGAGCGGTCAGTCCCTCAGTCTGATGAAAGCATTGTTTCATAGTCTGAAACAATATGGAGTTGAAGTGACAGAAAAAAACCCAAAAGATGGAGCCTTATATAGCACCAGGAGGTGAGACGTAGGTCACTAGTAGATGTAAGAACGCAGATGTTGGGAGGTCAGGTCCCTCTCCAAATCAGCAGTCTCACTAGTAGAGGTTGTCGAAGTTGATTGAGGTCTGCTACCAAGATACCCTTGTGCTGCAGTGTTGACAGATTGAACATTAAAATGGTATAAATTGGCAACACAAAGGGTATCTTGGTACAGACCTGCAAGCAACTTCGACAAACCTTACTAGTGAGAAACGGCTGAATGAATATTTCGCTTCTGCATAGAGGGCTCTTCAATAGGGAAGAGCGAAAAGTACAAGGCATAAACGTAATCCTGGTTATGGATGGGATTAAGGCTAGAGAGGAGTAGCAGGAGAGGCCGCTGAATTGATCTGGCCCACCTAATCGAGTTTCGATAAATGAGGGCTGAATGTAGGCGAAAAGAGTTCGACGATCAACTTCTCATGAAAGATTAACGAGGGTTTTAAGAAGGTTCAGCCTGCTGTGACAAGTTTGCCTTCAGAGAGGTATGCTAAGGTTACCAGGATAACTACGGTCCCAAACAGAAGTAGAGAAACTGACCGTATCTCGTTCAGGGATACGTGAGCAAAGAGGTCAAAGGGATGATCAGAGATGATAGAAGTCTAGTGAAAAATAATTTGTGAGTTTTAGGTTTTTTTTTAAAACCCAGCCAATTTAAACCCATGTGTGGTGGCCCAATTGAAAACACGGTTGACCGCATGTGGAGAGAAGACTGTAATGAGTTGACAGTCAGCGCCTGCACAAGCAATAGCGAGGATTGACAAATATTAGGATGGAAGAAGGGAGGCAAATCATTTATAGCAAGGAGAATGTGTTGTGCTCGGAATACATCCCTGGGGGACACCCTCAGCTTGTGACAAAGTCCGGGGGAGATCACGTTATTAACCCGAACACAGAAATGTCTGTCAGTTAAGAAGTTCTTAAGGAAGGATGGTAGATTTACCTCGCGAGCCTAAGCAGCTGTTCGAAGAATGTCATCGTCACATGTTGGAAATTCTGTTTGGACTATGGTATGGGGCAGAATGACAGTACCACTACAAGAATTGAGGATGTTGATTTTTCGATAGTGGACCGGAATAGTATCGATATGTGAAAGAAGAGGAAGAAGACAGTGATGATTGCGTGTACCGTCATGAGAGTTGTTGAAGGAAATATCTCTACCAACATGGGTTAGGAGCGCACTTGCCAATACTATGGTCGGTAGGTAGGCAAAAAGGAAGTCGGCCGTAAGTAAAGATTTAGTCCATTGTTGCATTCCGAAACTAAGCGTGGAAACGAGTGCATGACGTGTTGGGTCTTTTCTGAGTAGAACGAGAAGTGGCGAGAGTATCATCAGGCAAATGTCGTTGCGTTTAGGAGTGGGACCGAGTTGGGTCTGATTGGGACGGGCTGGCGATTCGAAAATTGCCGCACCGTAGAGGGAGAGCCGGAAGCATAGTCAATTGAGCGGAGGTTAGATGTATCGGAGTCAGTCGAAACACCGGTACTGAAGCGGGTGATGATACAGCACAGTTAAGAGGTATAGGGCGCATTTAGAAGTGTCTGAGAGTGGTCAAAAAACGAGGCCAGGGTCAGAACGGGGTGCGGTAACAGGAAGGGGCCGGGGGTAGCTGGGTCACATGGATTGAGGTCCTCCATAATGTTTTTAAGGGTTTTTTTTTACTTCTTTCTTTTTGTTTTTAAGAAAAAAAAAAAGAAAAAAGAAAAGAAAACAAAAAGAAAATAAAAGGGAGGAAAGAGAGGAATAGTATCCTAGGAGGAATGAAAGGGCCGGAAATCTCCCTCTGTGCCCAAGAGGACCTCAGCATCGCAAGTAAGCGCAGATGCGCGTGGACCCGTGCCTTTCCTACCCTTCTTGCAGTAGACCAGCAATCGGGATAGCACCTAACATCTGCGGGCTAACTTTGTGGGACAAAAAGAGAGGGCGGCCGGATGACCGCCACAAAGATTACCTCCTTTGGCACCACCACCGGAATTCCGAAAGGCAACCTCAGAGATACATCCGTCAACCCGAAAGACACAAAGCCCCCCCCCCCGGGGAGACAGAGGGAAATCGGGACATCCCCAGGCGATTTCAGATTCCACGGCAAACTACACCACGCCAAGAACCTCAACGGAAAAATGGGATGGAATCCTGGTACCCTTTCCCTACCCAGGACTAGCATGCCGTGGGAAGAATCCCATAGGTGAAAAAGAGGAAGGGAATAAGGGAGGGACGGGGAGGTAGGAGGAGGACAGGAGCAAGGGAGGATGGGATTGGAAGGGGGGATTTGTGGTAATTTAGTTCGGTCTGTGGAGGAGACCGACAGGTATAAGTCTCAGACCAAGAGCCTCTTCTCCCACGCCAAGGAGCCCCTCCCTTGAAAGAGGTCAACATCCCCAACCATCCCCCACCCACCACACGCAAACCATTCCACCCACAACCACCACCACCCCAACTGCTACCACCCTGCTTGCACGTATTACTGGACAAACATAGTATGAGTTCAACACAAGTTTGATTTTTCGGAGGTAGATTGATTAAAGGCGGACCTATGTCAGAATGATACATGTGTATAGATCTCCGATGTTATTCAGCAAAGGAGGTACCTGATGCAAGTGTCGGGCTACATGATCTAAGTATTACAGCTACCTTCTCCTTCCCGAAAAAAAACAATTACTAGCCATTTCCCAGGCGCTGTTAGTATAGTACTACTCCACTACTACTACGAGTACCACTACTACTACTACTGCTAATCATAATCATAATAATAATAAAAATCTCTATTGTTTCTCTTAAATTTGATGTACTTATGGCTCGTAAATATGTTATAATATGTTATAATAATATGATATTTTGGTGAGTTTAAAGGGTCGAATCTCAGCTCCAGGACCCACCTCTTAACTGGAGGGGTTTTGAAACTGTCATAATGCGGTTCCACTAATGGTGTTACTGTAGCTATGCTAGGGACGTCACTGTCCTGTAGTTATAATAGTGATGTTAGTTATGCAAATACAAAAAAAATAACAAATGGGTTATTTAATGACATAATTTTTTTAAAGGGGTGGACCGGTAAGCCAGCGGAAGGCCTCGGTCAGATGACCAAAAGCTCCAAAGGCGGGTCATATCTGACTAAGACCCGCGTCAGGAAACATTTGTCCTGTTTCTGACGAACCTTACCTAACCTAACCTATGCAATTTCACTAGTGTTGTCACTTCGTAAGTTCGCTAGTGATGCAACAACCCCACAGATACATTAATGGTTAATCACTACGCTGTGATGACACCGGTGTGATACTGTCTGTAATTACCTACTGACAATCTCACTCATGGTTACTAGTGATTTCACTGCATTAAAAAGTTACATGATGACACTTCAATGTATTAGTTACTCAAGAATTCGCCACTTGCTGGTTTTATACAGTGATGTTACTATCAAATAATTACAATATTGATATGAATGTCATGTAAGTATACCAGTATGTAATTACCAATGATGTCACTGTCCAGTAAATTTCAATATTCAATGTCGCTGTGCATTAGCTGCATTAGTGATGCCTCTGCCTTACAGTAAGCTCTAGTGACTTGTTAATGGTACAAGCCGGACGGAACGTCGTACAAGTTCAGTCCTATGTGTCAGTTATATTGTTTAAAACACTATTGATATAACTGTACCTGTACCAATAGTTAGGTGTTTTTTTCCGAAAAATTTCTCTACACAGGCTTCTTCACTCGAATGCTGAGGCAGCAGAACAGTACAGATGTAAAGACGGATGTAATCAGTCCCTTCACTTCAATGACGTCGTTTTGAGGGGGTCAGTCCCTCAGTTGGATGAGGCTTTTTTCTCCACAGTTTGGAACAATGTGATGCTGAAGCCAACAGGACTGGAGAGTTAAATATTGTCAAGGCCACTAAGGTGGAGACAATCTTGACGGACAGGAAGATCGGGGCCACTAGTAGAAGGTAAGAATTATACTAATTGAGAGTGTAGCAGTCCTACTGGGTAGGTCCCTCTCAAAATCCAGGCTTTATCAATTGTACCTAGTGATCAGGCAAGAAAGTTGTTGAAGATGTTCTTTGTTGCAACATACCGTTGTGTTAGCGTTTTTGGCGTGTAATATTATATTACAAAACAACATATGATAGTAAGACCCATGTGCAACGTGGGATAATCTGTATTAGAATGTACGCCTATACAATAGGGGTTGCATACTTTTTACAACAGCCGACTACCGTTGAGAGGGACCTACCCATTAGATTTGCTACATGCACTCAAGGATTTCATTCTGATACTAGGCGGCTCCTCTCCAGGTGACTAACTATTTCAAAAACTACTTCTTCGAGGGGTGACGGACTGATAATATAGGTTTTACGTTTTTAACATTATGCTGACTCCTCTGTATTCGGCCGAAGAAGCTTACTGTGTAGGAGAAACGCTTTCGGAATTAAAATACCTAACTATTCCATCTGTGTGTTATCAAGTCATTCATAGCTGAATCAGTGATGTCCATCTTCTGGAGTTATATTAATATCGTGGTCCTGTAGTTACCTTAGTGACCGTAACTGGCCCTGTGTTAGAGTACTGATGTCGCTGTCCTGTGTTACGTAAGTTATGTTACTCATATGATTAGGCTAAATCATGTTACTTATGATTAATTTTATGATATTACTGTTCTGTGGATAGACTAATAATTTTATTGTCGTTTCACTTGGATTTCACTACTTTTTTAATAATATGTTGTTGGGGTTACACTAGTGTTGTCAATGCTGATATACAAAATGTCAATGCTGATTATACTAATAGTGTCAATGCTAATATCTAATAATGGTTAGTAATTTATTCATGTTATTTTTTTACCAAAATTCATTAGTTTCAATACAGAATTCCGCCAGTTGAAATATATTCTATTATGTTTACAACCTAAAAACTAAGACATACCCTTACTCATCTTGTGAAGTGGCTGGGGTATCTACGGGGGGACAGAGTTCACATGTGGCTTCTGAGAGGCAGGTGTGTGGCCATGAATTCCCCCAGATATACCTCTCAAAGAGGTTGGTACAGGACATGACTTACCATACCCACATTTGGCATTGCAGGTTGTAGGGTGTGAGTCTCCACAACCCACCTCCTGACAAGCAGGTGCTAGGGTGTCAGGCCTGCCACACCACCTCTGACGGGAGGATGCTAGGGTGTTAGTCCTGCACACCCACTCTTGACATGGAGGGTGCATAGGAAAGACTGTATGACCATCAAAAGAACTACTGAAGTGTCCCAAAAAAAAATTCATTTATTTCCCGTAAGTTTACAATAAACCAGACGTAAAACCATACACGGCGGGGATAGAATCCGCGATCAGTGTGTCTCAAAACTACAGACAGTCGCGTTAGCTGGCACAGTGGCTAACGCGCGGTCTGGGGTATTGAGACTCTTGATCGCGGGTTTTATCCCCACCCGTGGTATGGTTTGTTTGCAATGTGTCATTACGATTGTTGTGACGTCATGTTAAACCGGAGTGCAAGCCTTATGTTTATAAATCAGGTACTTTGTCCACGGAACTGTCCTGTAGATATGCTCGAGATATCATGCATTACACAAGTGATGTCACTTTCCTAGGTGCACTTTAAAGATGTTTTCTGCTGTTACATAGTAATGTCACTGTGATTCATTAGTGATGTCGCTATGGTTACACTTCTGATTTCACCACTGTTGCAAAGTGATGTCACTGAACTCTCTCCAGTGATGCCATTGTTGTCCACAATAAGTTATGCCACTGTAGTTACTTAATGATATCACCTTAATTACAATAGTGATATTACTTTCATTACTCCAGCTAAGTTACACTGACGCGATTTCATTGCATTTAACTAGCAAAAAAAATGCACAATACCGTGATGATTACTTGTGTATCATTGTATTCAGTGATGTCACTGGCTGAGATGCCTCGAAGACTTAAAACATTATATATACTGACGTATATTTCTGTGTACGTTGTGATGTTCAGATAAAAGTCTAGATCGTATGGGAAATACTTATTTGCATGTCTGACGAGAGGATTGCAAAGAGTGTCCGTTGTGAGGAGTCCAAAAATCACGGACCCGACACGGCTAGCGTAAAAACACTAATGTAATTAGCGTGTTAAACTTTCGGAATTTGTAATCTGCCCTGATGATTAAAATGGCGTAAATAAGTGTTATTGTCGTAATACGGCGTATTAGTACGCAATAATTCTATGTCATTCACGCGTCATGGTATGATTA
The DNA here is from genome assembly GCF_026875155.1 of Cherax quadricarinatus. Classification (NCBI taxonomy): domain Eukaryota; kingdom Metazoa; phylum Arthropoda; class Malacostraca; order Decapoda; family Parastacidae; genus Cherax; species Cherax quadricarinatus. Next base: position 9,647 of record NW_026505970.1, read on the forward strand.
ATCAGTGGTTGTGAATAGGGTTTAATTATTGGAGGTTCGAGTGCTAAGCAGTATTTAGCATTTTCAATTAGAATGTGGGAAACAGAAGAGAATGATCAGGATTTACTGCATAGGGAATTATATTAGGGAAATACTTAGTAGTCAGATTGTAATTTATTTAGAAGAATTTATTACTATAAATAAAAACCCCCCCTCCAAGTTTCGGTTGTGGGAAAAAAAATTGTTAATGTGTATTGGGAAAAAAACGCATTTATCATCAGCTGAGAGTCATTCTTTGTCAGTGAGTTTGCAGTAGGGTAACCTCACTGTCAGCTAGTGTTAAATTAGTGCTTTCTTCAAGTTGAATTTATAACTATGATGAATTGGAGGGAGTGCCAACATAAGATGAGACGGGATCAGATAGGGAATATTAATCCTATCTATCTCACCCCTTTCACATTAGCCTTAAAAATGCTTTAATTCCTTAGGCCACGCGTGGGTAATAGGGTAATTATACTTTTTTATTCATGGGCTATGTTGTCAATTATTTTTGTCTCATTTATAATTTTACAGTTATATATAATTACAGGCGAGAATGACAGGTGTTTCTTCGATGTGATTATGATGGGTGTAAAAGTTTAGCCAGGATCTTACCGTGTCCACCTAGGGCACCCCTTGGGCGATCCATTCCTTCCTGGTGGGTGTGAGCATAAAAACAGTTAAATCATCCCTATTTTCGGGGCGTTGGAATTACATGTCAGAAACCCTTTGGATAGGTATTAAAATCAGGGAAGGAATGGCTACTGTTTTCATCAATTTATATTGTAGGCAGGGCACAATGGGCCCACTAGGCAATCATTTTTACCCTGGGAGTAAGTGAATAAATTTCATTCGAATGTCTATGTTGTGTATCTTTGTGTTTTTGCTGATGTAATACGTCCTGTAACAGTTTTTTTTTTACGCAAGTTAGATTGAGGATCCCTAACTTTATTGACAAGCTATTGAGAAGTTAAGGATTCCCAGCTTTATTGACAAGCTAAGAGCTGTTACCTACATCAGCTCATTTGAAAACGTTTTTATTTTTATGAAACATACAAGTAAGGAACAGGATAAAGTTGGAGCCATCTGTGGGCCAGCATTTTCATTTGATCAGCTGACTTTATCTCGTGGACATCATTATGCTGTACGAATGTATTCCAGATTCGAGTCATGCTGGAGAAAAATGATCTCAGATGAAGTGACGTTCAGAAGAAGGGTGTAGCAAGGGTGAAGTTGCTGCTTTCTGCCAGTCTTGTGGTATAGAAGCTTATTTCTCGCTGTCCTAGAAGTGGATCCAAGTGTGGTACTTTGACAATGTTGGCCTTGTATACCCACATCCCTCCTGTGTTGAAGGCTGTGCTGAAATGACAGATCTATCCAGGATGGGTTCTGGCGAGAGATGAGACTTCTTGCTCTGTTCTCTACTCTGTCATGCAGTCGCAGATGAGATGGGGGCAGGCAAACCAAGAAAGTGGAGTATACTCAAGGTGTGAGCGTACTTGTGCCTCATACAGAATCTTGAAATCCCTACTGTCAAGCAGTTGGGAGATACGTCGAAGTGCCGCAAACTTCCTGGCTACCTTGTTTGCAAGATTTACAGCGTGGTTCTTCATGGTCAGTTTGGAGTCAAATTCCACTCGAAGGATATCAACTTCTTCCCCAGGTACCAACACTCTCCCATTCATACTTATTACTGCACCGGCATTACCATCATGGTGCCTAGAGACCATAACCATTTGTTTTCTCAGGAGCAAATGTTTCTTGTCATCGGTTTCCCCACGCTGATATTGTTCTTAACTGGTGACTCATGTAGCTTAGAGCATCTGGCATTTCTTCTCTTGGATAAGTGAATGTCAGAGTACAGTCTTTAGGATATGCATGGGATTCTGGGATGAGATGAAGAAGGTCATTGAAGTAATGGCCCATAACAATGGCCCAAGCACACTTCCCTGTGGAACACTTGCCTCAATAGAATGTCTTGCTGATTCTGTTCCATTGAGATCTACCCTGAAGGTCATTACTGAGGAGACATAGTGCAGAGCCTGCAATTTCCAGCGCTTGCAGTTTTGCCAAGAGGCCCTGGTGCCACACTCGGTCGAAAGCATTAGCAATGTCCAGTGTTACCGCACAGCTGACGTTGGATTCGTCCAGTGACTGGTGCCATTTAGTGGAGAGGTTTAACAACAGATTAGCAGCAGAGTAACATTTCCTGAAGCCATATTGACGATCACAAAGTAGTGAGTGATAGTCAAAAAACTCTCTCTCTCTCTCTCTCTCTCTCTCTCTATTTTATATATATATATATATATATATATTATATATATATATATATTTTATATTTATATATATTTTATTTTATATTTATATTATATATATATATATTATATTATATAGTACACGGAACAAGAAACATCGGCAAGACTTTTCTTGACAATATCGAGAAGAGATGCCCAGAATAGTTACAGCACAGCATTGATTTTCGATTTGCTAAAGCTTTTCGAAAAATCTGCAAAAGGTCAGTCAGAAGTAAATGGCAAACTTGATGGAGTCCAAATTTCCCCCTTGTGTGCATGAAACTGAAGACAACTGAGAGAGCTTTTGATGATTGTGACAGGACAACAAACAATTATCTTGATGTAAGAATAAGATGTTCCAAAATGTGAGAAAATGAAAAAGTTTGTCTTGAAAAGTATATTTAAAAAGAATCTTTCTAAGATCAAGAATCCAGTTTTTTCTTAAGGAATAAATACAATTTTTAATCCCCTGACTCGATAAGAGATGAGTTGGCGGGATATTTGTGATACACTGATTGACACTGAAAACTGTACCACTTATTGAAGATCTCTTGCTTGGAACTGTAATTTTTAAATTCATGAAAGATTACAGGTTGCTAACTTCGCACAGAAGTGGAGCTGAACGAGTTTTCCATGTCACAGCATTTGGTGGGAACAAGCTGTATAGTTACTCAAGAAATGTAATCAACAGTTGCTTGTATATTGCACTTAACACTACTGCAACTTTATACTTTGTTCCATGACCAGCAGTGGTAAATTTATTTTTAATAGATAAAGTATAGCTATATATTATATATATATATATATATATATATATATATTATATATATATATATATATATATATATATATATATATATATATAATGTGTGTGTGTGTGTGTGTGTGTACTCACCTAGTTGTACTCACCTAGTTGAGTTGCGGGGGTCGAGTCCGAGCTCCTGGCCCGCCTCTTCACTGATCGCTACTAGGTCACTCTCCCTGAGCCGTGAGCTTTATCATACCTCTGTGTGTGTGTGTGTGTGTGTGTATCTCAGTGCTTAGAAATTGCTTACGTTAGCTATTATAATTTAAATTCTTCAAATGTAATGATTTATTTTGAAAAGTTTAAAATGTTCTTATATACTATTTTAAACACACAGAATAATTACCAAATGTACCGATAATTATAGTTGTTTCACATTCCACCCTTATCTTTATGACCATTTAAAATACCAACCTTTCACTCACCCAGAAAAGTTTCCTGAAAAGTTGCACCAAGTGAGCTGGATTAAAATCCTTTAGGTTATATTTTCATAACAAAGTTTCCTTCTTTGACTGCTTCAAGTGTCTGCTTCGGAAACTTCATGTCTTAAACATAAATGAGAACCCGTTTCGCGTTATTAAAATTGCCAAAAAAAATAGGGAAAATGACTTGTAAGCTTTCCAGGTAGAGTGGAAAGTTGCCCTCTCGTTGTAAACAGATAAACATGAAGAGAACTTCCTGCATTTTCAAGATGAAATAACCAGAAAGTGAACGTGGAAGAATTTTTCATCATGGCAAAAATGGATATAGGATTTTCTGTGACATCAGAATTCCTTAACATTAAGGCAGGTATTCTTAGGTATTCTGGCCATTAATGCAGCGAGCGGCACTGAAGCTGGGCAGCCCTGGAACCACGCTGGAAACGTCTTTATAGCAATACTGTGCCTTGTAAATGAATATTTTTCAAGTACTTAACTGAGATGAAAATGGTGAAGATGGTGACAAAGCATAAGACTGTAATGCGATGACCTATTATGATGCCTCATTTATTCCTTGTGCTATATCTAATCAGCCTATCAATGTAATTCTGTCATGTCATGATCCGAATCGGAATGAGTCAGGGAAGAGGTTGTCAACTTTTCAGAACCCAAAAATGTAAAAGCAACAACATCTTCCAGTGGACTGGAATCGTACATAGATGACCAACGTCTCCTGGTCACTTACTATACAGTCTCTCGCTTTTTTTCAATTCAAGAATATATTTTGCCTCAAGATCACCTATTTCCTCTTTCTGTGACCAGTTCTATGTCATGAGTCACTCTTGATGGGATTCAAGGATTTAAGTCTGGAAAGGGTAAACTGAAAGGGGTTAAAATTTTTAATGAGCTTGAGTGTAATTCAGTTAACCCTTACCAAGCTTTCATATGTCAGACTAAAGGAAATTATATTATTTATCATCAATGTAATTTGTTAATTTCTAAGTCATCTGAGGAATTTTCGCAGCAACTCTAATATTAAAATTATATTTTGCTCGTATGTAATAAAAGTGTGGTCATTGAACAATCATACAATCGTTAAGCGTTAACAATCCATGCTAGGACGAGGATACCTTTCCCAGTAATGATAAGATCCTTTAGTAATTCATTGCAGGAGAAAAATGAAGAATGATCCACCTTCAACAATTATGAATCAGTAAAACATATTTTTTTTTATTGCATATATTATTTTTTAATTTAGCTGTGTATTAATAAGAGAGGTCACAATTGTTTATGAGACATAATATATTTACTTACATGTATCTCTGTAATGTATCTTAGTTCACAAAAGAAGGATTAGTGTTATTTACAGATGGCATTTATTTACTGGCATATTGAAGGAAGTCAAAATAAAGTGTGGGGGTATATTGATTTAAACTTAATGAAAAGCTGACGCATCTACTGTCTCAAGGCTGGAGAATGCCATTTTGTGACCTGATTCCTTAACCCTCACTGACTGATTAGATACTGAAATATTTTTATTATCCCGTCGATGATAACAGTGGTGAGGGTCATGGATTACCAGTAGTATTACCATCTTCCAAAAAAATCACAGAAAGAGAGCACAAAGATCTCCAAAAGTGAAGAGTCCATGTAAGATCCTCACTCACAAATTAGATTTATAGGTCTAATAACCTCAAATCTAATCATTTTTGCATTCCACATATTACAAATTGTTTCTTCATCTGCCTACTCAAATTAGGAAAATTCAGAGAACTTCAGCATCATGGTGTGAAGATTTATGTAGGGAACTCTGATTTTAAAGTAATTAAGAGTTATTTGCAAGTTCGTGCTGAGGTTTAAATACACGGACCTTCCACCGTGTGATCAAAATAAGTCAACTGTCGTTAATTGTAATAAAAAAACTGAAAATTCACAATTTACTAATTTAATAATAAGCAACTTATCTTATTATTAAATAATAATAACTACGTGTTGATTGTGGGCGACCTTAAACTTTCTCTTATTTACGGAAGCACTTTAGTGTCCTGGTTTTAATTCTTTCTTTTTCCTGCTGTGAGTTTTGCATTTCGACATTTATATTATTGAACTATTTCTCAAGATTACCTACTATCAGTATAGGCAACACAATCCTCCCTAGCCCAGTGTTCAAGCGGAAACGCTTTTATGTTTGCCGTGACCAACATGCTAACTTTGTCGTTAATATTACGGACTGGTATAATTCTTCTGAGTGTTTGTTTTTCGAGACTTCTAAAAATTATCTTGCAAGCGATATTTAAAATTACATAGAACTTCCAGGACAGCCACTCAGACTCTTCTCTACTTCCTACTCTTCCACTATGATAATCACACACTAATGATTCTAAACTTCGAGTAATAAAACGAACCACAAGAGAGACCTGGCCTATAGAAAAATCGAACACCAGAAATGCTAAAGATTTTCCAAACACCTCCGGCTTCTGCCAAGGAGCGTATGACTGCAGCTGCGGCATTCGGATTGGGAAACGTACCCATGGTCTCAATGCTCTCACCCTATTTACTAAAGCATATTATATATAAGTAGTCATAATTTCTACAGAGCGACTCCTTCCGGTTTAGGGGTGCGGCTGAGCGCACCCTTCCGGTTTAGGGGTGCGGCTGAGCGCACCCTTCCGGTTTAGGGGTGCGGCTGAGCGCACCCTTCCGGTTTAGGGGTGCGGCTGAGCGCACCCTTCCGGTTTAGGGGTGCGGCTGAGCGCACCCTCGGTTTAGGGGTGCGGCTGAGCGCACCCCTTCCGGTTTAGGGGTGCGGCTGAGCGCACCTTCCGGTTTAGGGGTGCGCTGAGCGCACCCTTCCGGTTTAGGGGTGCGGCTGAGCGCACCCTTCCGGTTTAGGGGTGCGGGCTGAGCGCACCCTTCCGGTTTAGGGGTGCGGCTGAGCGCACCCTTCCGGTTTAGGGGTGCGGCTGAGCGCACCCTTCCGGTTTAGGGGTGCGGCTGAGCGCACCCTTCCGGTTTAGGGGTGCGGCTGAGCGCACCCTTCCGGTTTAGGGTGCGGCTGAGCGCACCCTTCCGGTTTAGGGTGTGCGGCTGAGTGCCCCTTCCGGTTTAGGGGTGCGGCTGAGCGCACCCTTCCGGTTTTAGGGGTGCGGCTGAGCGCACCCTTCCGGTTTAGGGGTGCGGCTGAGCGCACCCTTCCGGTTTAGGGGTGCGGCTGAGCGCACCCTTCCGGTTTAGGCGTGCGGCTGAGCGCACCCTTCCGGTCTAGGACCAGCGGCTGGAGGGTCCCCTTTTCATACCTAGGTGTTACTTCCGGTTTGACCTTGACCTCGCCCTCGAGACTACCTCACCCTTGACCCCCCAACCAATACCCCCGCCCACGACCCCCCTTCGCGACACCCCATCGCGCCGCGCGCCCGCCCGCGCGCCCGCCCGCGCCCTTCGCGACCCCCGCCCGCGCCTTCTGCTGCGCCTTCTGCAGCGTCGTCCGGATCGCCCCCGCGTCTCGAATTTTTTTCCGATTTTTTTCGAATTTTTTTTGAATTTCATTTTCTTGTGCTCTCCATCTCCTCGGATCAAGTTTTTAAGGTTCCCCCTCCGACTTTCACCCCCATCCCAAAATTTCTCGAAATCAAAGTCTCCATCTCCTCGGATCAAGTTTTTTTTGGATCCCCCCTATGGGGTTTTCGAAATTCTCCATCTCCTTGGATCAAGGTTTTTTGGATTGTCCCTCCTTCCACCCCCAACCCCCACCTCAAATTTTTCTCGATAATACAAGTTTTGGATTCCCCCCTATGGGGTTTTTGAATTTCTTATGAGCTCCTCGGATCAAATTTTTGAGGATCCCCCTCTCACTTTCACCCCCACCCCAAAATTTCTCGATAATACAAGTTTTTTGGATTCCCCCCTATGGGGTTTCGAAATTCTTATGATCTCCTCGAATCAAGTTTTTTTTGGATTGACCCTCCCACTTTCACCCCCACCCCAAATTTTTTCACTCGATAATACAAGTTTTTGGATTCCCCCCTATGGGGTTTTCGAAATTCTCCAATTCCTCGGATCAAGTTTTTGGAATCCCCCCCCCCTATGGGGTAAGTATTCAAATGAACTCCTCCTATGGGGACATGCTTACTACAGGTCTAAACAAGTCAAATGACCTAAAAAGGGTGTTTACTCGGCGGTCAGTGACGTCACGCGCACACAGGTTGAATCAGGTCGACCCTTTTAGTTCATTAAAGTTAATAAGGGGACATAGTACCTACATCATAGGGAAAACATTTTCACTCTTAACCCAAATTTTTCATCATCAGAAAGTCGCATTTTTTTCGTTAATACCCACAATTTCTTTACAAAATACAACACAACATTATCACAAAAAACTAACTCAAACTAACCCAAAGTTAATAAGGGGACACAGTACATCAGAAAAAGTCACAAAAACTAACTCAAACACTTTTACTTTGAACATCACCAAAACACTCTCATAAATCATTTGAATACTCACATAAACACCTTTGAACACCTTCAAAACACTCTTGAACACCTTCAAAAACACCTTTGAACATTTTCAATCAACACTGAAACACTTCCAAAAAACACAATTTGAGTACTCCCAATTACACCACTGAATACTACTAAAACACCACTGAATTCAATCAAAACACCCTTCAACACCTTCAAAACACCTTTGAACACCTTCAAAACACCTTTGAACACCTTCAAAACACCTTTGAACACCTTCAAAACACTCTCATAATCATTTGAACACACTCAAAACACCTTTGAATAACCTCAAAACACCTTTGAACACCTTCAAAACACCCTTGAACACCTTCAAAACACCCTTGATCACCTTCAAAAAACAACATTTGAACACACTCAAAACACCTTTGAACACCTTTGAACATTTCCAAAACACTATTTGAGTACTCCCAATTACACCACTGAATACTACTAAAACACGCTGAATTCAATCAAAACACCCTTGATCACCTTCAAAAAAACAACATTTGAACACACTCAAAACACCTTTGAACACCTTTGAACATTTCCAAAACACTATTTGAGTACTCCCAAATAAGATTTGACATCTCTAATTTATCTGCACTTACACATTTCATTAAATTACAACTCATCCCTCAGTCTCCAGACTAGGCATTTTCTCGTTTTTACCCTTTTAGTTCATTAAAGTTATTAAGGGGACACAATACATCAGAAAAAAAGTCACAAAAACTAACTCAAACACTTTACTTTGAACATCCCAAAACACTCTCATAATCATTTGAATACTCACATAAACACCCTTGAACACCTTCAAAACACCTTTGAATATCGTTTTTAAACTAATTTCATCACAACCCACTTATATCATCTTTTTTTCGGTAACTCTAATTCGACTAACACTACCCTCATCAATTACCAACAAATTTTACTCGTTTTAACTAATGTCATCACTGTAACCAAGATTTTCACAAAAAACTCACCACACCCCACAACACCCACAACACCCACAACCCACAATTATTTCTCGTTTTAACCCTTTTAGTTCATTAAAGTTAATAAGGGGACACAGTACATCAGAAAGTCACAACAACAACAACCCACAACCCACAACAGCCCACAACACCCACAACCCACAACACCCACAACACCCACAACCCACAGCACCCACAACACCCACAACCCACAACACCCCACAACCCACAATTTTTTCTTGCTTTAACTAATTTCATCAGAGAAAGGCACAACACCCACAACCCACTTCACCCACATCCCACAACACCCCACATCACCCACATCCCACAATTTTTTTCTCGTTTTAACTAATTTCATCAGAAAAAGTCACAAAAACAACCCACTTATATCATCTTTTTCGGTATCTCTAATTCGACTACATTACCCACAACCCTCATCAATTACCAATTTATTCACATTTTTTCCCTTCTTTTTACTGAATCTTAAAGTAATACACTTCTCCCTACAGTTCTAAAATTCTAATAAAATCCTCTCCATACCCATCTCCTTGTATCCACATAAATTAATATTATACTCGCATCAACTACCCAACTATTGCGACATGTTTCAACACCCTCCATTCTTTTTCCAATATATCATAACTTTTCATTTCTATAATTTCTTTTAAAATATTCACACATTACCTTTATATTCAGTAAAATCTCCCCATATTTCTAATTACAACCCTCCCCATACACCTCGCCATCTCACCCGCATTTCTTCACATCCACTCACCCATCTCCCAACACACCTCTTCTGAACAAACACAAAATCACATTTCACATCCACAAATGCATCTCAAATCCACTAAAATCACTATAATCAAGATATTCACAAAACTCTATGACCACCTAACACACACACACACACACACACACACACACACACACACACACACACCTACCTAACCTTAACCTAACCTAACCTAACCTAACCTTGCCTAACCTAACCTAACCTAACCTAACCTAACCTAACCTATCTTAACCTAACCTAACCTAGCCGAACCTATCCTAACCGTTCCTAACCCATCCTAACCTAACCTTACCTAACCCATCCTAACCTAACCTAACCCAACCTAACCTAACCTACCCTACCCTAACCTACTATCCTAACCTAAAATATATTGGAACACTTCCAAAATACATTAGAGTACTCCAGAATTGCTTTGAACGACTCCATTTTTGGATATTTCCAAATTAGTTTTGAAAACTTTATCGTAAAATCGAACATTATTTTCTTGTTGGTAAACAAACTCAATGGTAGAAATATTTACTCGATTTCCGAATAGAAACACTTTCCTCGCTCTGAGAGACTCATTGAGCTTATATGCCTTACCCCAAAAGTATTGCGTCATGATTTTTGTACACCCCTTCCCCCTCCGACGCCACCATGTAATGCGGTTCACACCCAATGTAGAAAATCACACGGCCATCTCCTTACCCTACACCTGCGTCAACTCAGGACAGACAGACGCCATGAAATGCGGATCACGTCCAAGGTAGATTTAAGATAATCATCGCCTTACCGAACAAATGAATCAACTCACCTAACCGAACCTAACCTAACCTATCCTAGCCTAACCTAACCTAGCCTAACCTAACTTAACCTAACCTAACCTAACCTAACCTAACCTAACCTAACTTAACCTAACCTAACCTAACCTAACCTAACCTAACCTAACCTAACTTAACCTAAACCTAACCTATCCTACCTAACCTAACCTAACATACCCTAACCTAACTTATCCTAACCTAACCTAACCGAACCTAACCTAACCTAACCTAACCTAACTTAACCTATCCTAACCTAACCTTACCTAACCTAGCCTAACCTAAACCTATCCTAACCTAACCTAACCTAACCTAACCTAACACCATCAAACACCTCCGAATACACCCAAAACAACTACTGATTACTACCAAATCACCACTGAATACTACCAAATCACTGTCAAAATCCACCAGAAACTAAGTTTAACATCACCATCCAACTTCCTTTTTATAGAAATCCCCTCAAATCACTATATCCAAGAACCCAACCTAACCTAACCTTTCCTAACCTAACCCAACCTAACCTAACCTAACCTAACCGAACCTAACCTAACCTTACCTAACCTAACCTAACCGAACCTAACCTAACCTAGCCTAACCTAACCTAACCTAACCGAACCTATCCTAACCTAACCTAACCTAACCTAACACCATCAAACACCTCCGAATACTCCCCAAAACACTACTGATTACTACCAAATCACCACTGAATACTACCAAATCACCGTCAAAATCACCAGAAACTAGTTTACATTACCATCTAACTTCCTTTTTATAGAAATCCCCTCAAATCACTATATCCAAGAACCCAACCTAACCTAACCTTTTCCTAACCTAACCAACCTAACTAACCTAACCTAACCGAACCTAACCTAACCTTACCTAACCTAACCTAACCGAACCTAACCTAACCATAGCCTAACCTAACCTAACCTAACCGAACCTATCATAACCTAACCTAACCTAACCTAACACCATCAAACACCTCCGAATACTCCCCAAAACACTACTGATTACTACCAAATTCACCACTGAATACTACCAAATCACCGTCAAAATCACCAGAAACTAAGTTTAACATCACCATCCAACTTTCTTTTTATAGAAATCCCCTCAAATCACTATAACCAAGAACCCAACCTAACCTAACCTTTCCTAACCTAACCGAACCTAACCTAACATTACCCAACCAAACCTAGCCTTACCTAACCTAGCCTAACCTAACCTATCCTAGCCTACCTAACCTAACCTAACCTAACACCATCAAACACCTCCGAATACTCCCCAAAACACTACTGATTACTACCAAATCACCTAACCTAACCTAACCTAACCTAACCTAACCGAACCGAACCTAACATTACCCAACCTAACCTAACTTATCCTAACCTTACCTAACTTATCCTAACCTAACCTAACCTAACACCATCAAACACCTCCGAATACTCCCCAAAACACTACTGATTACTACCAAATCACCTAACCTAACCTAACTTATCCTAACCTAACCTAACCTAACCTAACTTATCCTAACCTAACCTAACCTAACTGACCTAACTTATCCTAACCTAACCTAACCTAACCTAGCCTAACCTAACCTAACCTAACCTGACCTAACTTATCCTAACCTAACCTAACCTAACCTAACTTATCCTAACCTAACCTAACCTAACACCTTCAAACACCTCCGAATACTCCCAAAACACTACTGATTACTACCAAATCACCACTGAATACTACCAAATCACCGTCAAAATCACCAGAAACTAAGGTTATCATCACCATCCAACATCCTTTTTATAGAATGAATATTCTTACCGCATTTTATGTTGCATATCACATTTCCTCTTCCACATCATCCCTAAACATCCTTCCTTATTCATTCCGTATATCTCCTAGAGTTATTTTAACCCCCGACGGGACCATCACGACGTAGGAGCCAGAGTGTAGTAGGTGGTGTTGGAGTGGTGATGGTTCCTCTGGCTCCTACATCGCGATGGGTCCGTCGGGGGTTAAAGATCGCACAATATACCCAAATATTCCTTCAGCAACAAGGCCTGTTCCACAATCTGAAGATATTCCTGTACCTGTGCCACCTGAGATATGGCAAATTTCATGAGTCTGATACCAGTGATTCTAAGGAGATGGAAGTAATCTATGAACCACCACCAAATGATGACCCAAACCCTCAACCAAGTTGAGCTCAATGACTTGGTGAGAGACCTTAACCTTCCAAAAGAAAGTGCACAGTTACTTGGCTCTAGACTGAAGGAACACGCTTCTAGCTCTGGAACAACTTCATTTGGTATCTGTCATCGCAAAAAGGAATTCACATCAGTTTTTCTTTGATAAATAGGAATCCTTAGTTTTCCTGTTTCAATATTTCTGGCCTTGTTGGAAACCACATGGGATGTCCATTCAAAGGAGATGATTTATATCTTCATTATTCTTCAAAAAAGTTTAAGGCTGCACTTCTCTACAATGGCAAAACAGCTGCATCTTGTGCCAAATACCAGTGGGTCCAATGTCATAAAATTACACAAAATATGAAGACACTAATATCTACAATCAACTACCAGATCTCATAATTTTCTCATTTGTGGAGATTTAAAAGTTCTGCTCTCCTACAGGTCTTTCAAGCGGATACACCAAGTATCTTTTGTTTTCTGTGTCTTTGGGATAGTAGGGCAAGACAAAAAAAGACTGGCCACCAAGACCAGCATCTTAACCCGGAAATCACAAATGTAAAAACTGTGCACTAGTTTGACCCCAAGAAAATTCAGCCAGGCACCACCCATATCAAATTAAGGAGTTATGAAAAATTTTGTGAAGGCTTGAACTAGAAAGCAACTTGCTTCAAGTACCTGGAGTCAAAGTTTCTCGTATAAGTGAAGCAAGCTAAGGCAGGAATCTTTGTTTGCCCTCAGATTCGGGAATTGATGAAGGGGGACAAGCATTTTAATGAAGCATTAACAGGTGTCGAGGTGAATGCTGTTTTCATTCAAGCATGATTGTCCACAACTTCTGGGAAATAGGCCTTCCCGAATACGAAAAAAAAATGGATCCAAGACCTGATTTCAAGTTTCCATCACTTGGGGCTAAATGAGTGTGAAGATGAGGAGGCACTTTTTGCCCTCACATCTTGACTATTTTTCCCAATAACTGTGTGGGCTACAGTGAGGAACCAGGAGAGAGGTGTCCATCAGGATATTTGCACCATGAAACCGATACTCCAGGCAAAATGGAATGTCAGCATGTGGCAGATTACTGCTAATTATTAAAACGTAATGGTCTAATGCACAGCACAAGCGAAAATAAAGCAGTCTTCCTTCCTTTGGTTCAGTATGTAGGCTAACCATGAGGAGCAATATTTTTTTAATAAAACATTGATTTGATTCATGTTTGGTTTGGAATTCATATGTCTTAAAACAAACAAATGTGCTTTTTCCATGATTACTTGCTTAATTTTAATAAATTACCAATTATTAAAAATTCACATTTTTATTATCATTAATTTATATTTTATTCCAAAAACCTTACGTGATAGAGCAAATGGTTAGATAATTTTATAATCAGCAGCCCAAGAATAGTAGATCGGCACCATGAAATAAAAATAAAAATTAAAGACAATCCAAATGCAGACTAGTGTAATTTTGCCTACTATTGGAACGGTAATTTGATGGAATGGACTTATCCCCTGATTTGAAATATAGGAACCACATTAGCCCATCTTCCACAACTCTGGCACAACACATTAGGATGGACGTATTAAACACTACTCGTTAATGGCTGATTTTTGGGGGGGGGGGGGGGGGGGGGGGGGGGGGGGGGGGGGGGGGGGGGGTTTCTATATTCCGTCTAGTATTCTTTAAGTAACCCTGGAAAACAACTCGTCGGGTCCCAGGGACATAATTTGCTTCAACTTTATCTATCTGTTTTTATACTATCTCCCTCGTGAACAGTACTAATCGTTGAATATGAATTTCTTCGGAACTGAATAATTGTTAATTTCTTGGCCTCTCATTTACGTCTTCTTGTGAAAAGGCTGACAAAAAATAATTTAAATAAGAATCACATTTCCAATTCGTTATCCGTCAGCTGTCCCATTCGCCAATTTTCAGAGGTCCCTACTTTTCCTTCACCTTCGTCCTATACATTTTGAAAGAACCCCTTTGGAATAGTCTTTGATCATTAGCAACTCTAATTTCATAGTCACGTTTAGCCTTTCTAATCTCTCTTTTTTACTTCTTTTTAAACTGAACATATGGTCATAAGGCCAACTCTCCCTTTTTTGATGCGCCTAATAACTTCTTCTTCTCTCCCCTAATAGATCTTTAGCCCCTGTGTAACCCATTTGGGATCCTATTATTTCACCTAATTTCTCTCTGGGAATATATATACTCTGCGCACTTTGTACATTATTAAAAGAAAATCATAAACGAGATCCCTTCTATTGGAAAGTCTGATCATCGTCAATATTGCGCCCCCTGGATGGGGCCCAGTGTTATAATGTACATATTGTACATTTTTGTGTATGTTTGTCTTTCGCATAATTTTATTGTGATATTTTCATTATTAGCTAAAATGAAAATATCTTGCTTTATATTTATATTTGACTTAGCTATGTCCTTAGTGTAGGATGTAACATTTACACTTCACTGTGCTCGACTATTCAAGACTGTGGTTGGCTGTCTGCAATTGTGCAAACTGTTTAGCTATCAGCTCGCTTGTTTATCTGCCGGCGTCTCTACAGTACCACGAGAGTCACGTGATCGCATCATGTTTGGATGGAGACTGTCCTCTCCCTGATCGCTGTATCCTCAGCTGGACACTGCTGGACCAGCACTTCTCTCTCCATCTCTCCCAGAAATCTCTCTCTCGTCTCTAGTTATTTGTTCGTTTATTTAGACTCTGTATTTTGATAGAGTATGGAATTTCGCTGGGAGTCGAAACATACTTCTTGTAACTCGAAACATAACTTAACTGTAGGTCCATGCTACAGCTTTCTGACCTACGCACCATCGTAGTCCGGGGATTGGTTATGCTGAACTTAGATTCAGTTATTAGGGAGTTTTATGCTTTTTATGGAGGATCTTCCTGGGGGGCCCCTGGTGGGTCTTATTTGTCTCCTTGTTCCAGACGCGTGCTGCTACTGTTACAATTATTGTTTGTTCCGGCGAAATCGTTCGTCTTATTACTCAAGCAAGCTGTTTGGTCAAGAAAGATAGATTATTTGAGGCTTATTCAGTCACTGTTTAAGTCTAGTTGGTCAATCCTACTAAGACATAACGAACAACTTTGATCACTTACACACATTCTCCACACACACGCTTTGTATATACTAGTATTTTTTATAATTGATGATAATGGTACCAACTATACTTAAGAGTCGTATGAATATGGACATTGTCTTTAGCACTATATTACTACGAGAGAAAGTGTAGGAGCTTATATCCTAATTATACCAAATTTCATGTACTTGATTCGTCACCTAAACAATTTCGATAATAAACTTCTCAATTTTATTTCGTTAGTTTGTATCCATCAGTTGCATTCCTAAAGCAGCATTATAATTTTATCATAATTTTAAAGGATAACTGGACAGAAATACTAATAACATGTTATCAAAAAACCAGAAACAGCTTGAATGCCGAGGGGAGACCTTCTTGATTCTCGGAGATATCTATACTTAATAGATATCGCCTTTATGTAAGTCAATAAAATTCTATAGCTAGATTACCCCCAATCGAAAATAGAAATTTCCCTAATCCCAATAAAATTAGCAAATGAAAATGGACTGTACCGTATTATCCTTATTCTCGTACTCCCAAGTAATATTAAAAGTAATGGATTTGTGATAACTTGCGCCAAGCTCTTCAGTGATCTCCAGATTATTTACGAGTTTTCATTGTTTGACAAGACTACTTCCATAAAGTCACTGGACTCCAGATTACCGGTTAGAGAAGTCCAGTCAATTTGACTAAAGTTAAAATCCCATACTATCTCTATGTTAATGTGTCTAGAAGCCCTAACAATTTCTTCCCAAAGAAGTCTCCCTCTATCGTGATCCAAGCCTGGAGGTTGGTATATTACACCTAGAATTAGTTTTTCTTGACCTTCTAGAAACTCTACCCAAACAGATTCTGTTACTCATCCGTCTATTTTATACCTGTTTTTATGTGACAATTTATATTTTCTCGTACATATAATGCAACTCCACCCCCTTTCCCGTTATATCTATCTACAAGGAACAGCTTAAACCCTTGAATATGAAACTCAGCAATCATATGCCGACTCTTTAAATTATACCATGTTTCAGTTATTGCAATGACGTCAAAGTTCCCAGCACACGCTACCAAACGTGATTCATTAATTTTATTTCTGGCGCTTCGATAGTTAGTATAAAATGCATTATGTTTTTTCTTGTGAACTTTTTTACTATTCAGCTTTTCTTTTACACAGTTTCTGTTACTATCATTACCCTATGTTACTCGATGACTGTTAGTGTTAAGATTTATGATATCAAAGCCTAAATCAATATTTCGACACTCATTATTTTCCATTCCTAAATCCATATCTCTAACTAATCCTAGTTTAAAGCCCTAACAACATCCTCAGCTGAGCTAGCGAGAAAACCGACACCTGCCCTGGATAAGTGAACCCCATCCCTGGCATACATGTCATTTCGGCAACAGAAGTGGTCCCAGTTGTCAATGAATAGTACTGCATTATCCATAGAGTGTTTGTCCAGCCAGCAATTTATGCTAATCGCTTTGGACAGCCATTTATTTCCATCACCCCTTCTTTGGCAAAATGTCACATATAACAGGGCTCCCTCCCTTCTTCCAAATAATGTCTATTGCTGCCCTATACCTTCTAATTAAATCCTTACTTCTATGCTTGCCTACATCATTGCCTCCAGCACTGAGGCAGATAATAGGATTGATCCCATTACCATACATGATGTTGTCAAGCCGACTAACAATATCCTCCATCCCAGCCCCAGGGAAGCACACCCTCTGTCTCCTACTTCTATCCTTTAAGCATAAGGCCCTATCCATGTACCCAAACTGACTGCCCCCAACAAGCACAATATTCTTACCTTCGTTCTTCATCATTGCAACATTCCCAGTAGTCGACTCACATTCGTCTCGTAACACAGAGAGAGTTCGAAGTTTCCACAGCAGTCTCTTGTTTCTTCATCATTTCTACCTCTCCATTCGTCCTCTTAATCTTTAATTTCGTCCCATGCTGTCCGGCCACTACCCAGGTTTCTTTCTTGATCTGAGGACTCACGACAGGAGGATTACTAGGAATCCTATTGTTTTCCTCTATCAATCGCCATATCTCAAGCTTAGCCACTCTTAGTTCCTCCTTAAGCTGCTGGTAAAGTTGATCATTAGAGGGCGTCTTGGGTCAGTGAGGGCATCTTGGGTCATTGAGGGGCTTCTTGGTTCAATGAGGACATCGAGGAAAATGATAACTTTCAAAACAAGGGATGCTATTCCAGTTGTGATTCTTTTAAAGCCACTTGTTCTCTTTAGGCTGCATACTTAGAGAACGTACAGAGAACCTTCACTCCATGTATATGTCAAGCACCTTAATTACTGGGAACATTTACAGTCTCTTAGCCTGTACTCCCTGGAACACAGGAGAGAGAGACAAATCATAATCTACACCCGGAAAACTCTGGATGCGGAAATCACTCCCTTTGAAAATTAAAAACTAGACAGAGGGAGCAATATACTCCCAGTGAAAAGGAGTGCCATAAGTCCAAGACTGTTCAACAGCCTCCCACCAGGCATAACGGGAATTGCAAATAGACTCCTGGCTGCCTTCAAAAGAGAACTGGACAGATACCTACCATACCCGACCAGCCTGGCTGTGCGACCAGCCTGGTCAGTGTGCGAGTTTAAATACCAAGGCGCGGGCGGGGTAGCCGCTCGTACCGCCGGGTGGGGGAGCCGCTCGTACAGCCGGGTGGGGAAGCCGCTCGTACAGCCGGGAGGGCCCCCCCCACCCCCCACCCCCCCCGGGGGGGGGGGGGGGGGGGGAGGGGAACCTTCAAAGACCTTCACTGGGCTGCACTAGGTCAACATTCACCTAAGGCGATTATATAAGCTTTGATCTTCCTCTAAAGCTGCTATAATATCTCTAGAGTCATGCTTCATGATTTCTAATCTTTGTATTTCAGCTAGCAATTCTTCCTGATTAAAATTGACATATAATTTTTCAATTTCATCAAAAGTTTTAATAAATCTCGCAACGGGGCAATTTCCTTTGAAAGAATCAATGGTTTGCCATAACTATGAATCACACGAGCCTTGTAAGAGACTTACAGATAAATCTTTCGCCTCGTCATTAATCACCGTAATAATATTGACAAACTGGGATCTTTTTCTCCTTCTTCATTCGGCTGGGGATTAATTCTCTCGGGATAATCAACTGATGGTTTGCCATTTTTTATGATAAAGTTGGTAGAATTACCGACAATATGTCATCTTATGAAATTCAGAGACGCCCAATTAGTGATAAAAGAAACTAATTTCCGCACACGCAAGTGCCTTGAATCAGCACTGACGCTGTTTCGAATACAATTAAACAAAACAACGGCAGCTTCAACCATCCCGAAGTCTTAGCAAGAATCCTCCTGAAAACAGTAAACCCTGCCATCACATAGTCTCTCCTGTTATACTACACAAAGCACAGAGAGTGAACACTGAAACAAGCTGCCTCATTCCAGTTTATATTTGTCCAACCTATTTTATGTTCCCCAAAGTAATAGCTTTATACCCTTTTTAAACTCATTACGAATTTAATTGCTCTACCATATTGTATTACTTTTGTCACTACCACTACTACTACTACAACCACTAGTGAACATCGAAATGGTACCTCACTAGTATTCACCTCACTCTGAGCCTTTATATACCCTCTGTGTCCTTGTATTGTTTGTAATGGCTTGATAAAGCTCCTGGAGAGCGAAACGTTGCCACAATAAATGTCACATTAGTTGCACTTGTGTCCTTTTACTTTACATTTTTTATGAGTAGAGCGGGTACGACCTTCTTGTCACTATCCTCTTCCTGTATTTACTAAAGGTAAGCGTGGCATTTCTCTCGACTTTATGAAATAACTTTCGAAGACTTGTCCGAGCGCAGTAAACAGCAGTCGGTGGTCAGTAATCAAACTCTGCCTCGTAAAAATGTTAAATTAGTGTGAGACCATCTCCCAAAAAAAGAATTACTTAATATCACTACCTTTATTGCAGTTGTTTCTGAAGATAGGTCTTTAAATTGACAAAATTCGTAGCATATATGAATTCTCTCAAGGAAAATATCTGTCAGGCTTTGTGGAAACAAACGTGAATCAGCGTAACAGTTCCAGTAGTAAAGACTGTCAACGATTATTCAGAGTGTTGACCAATTCAGTGTTCGGCAAGACACTGTTCAACCCATAGAAATATGGTAACACAACAAAGCTGATAACATCAACATGGTAATTTTTGAAAGAGGTGAATAAACCACTGTTTAAGAAAGCTATAAAGCTTTCGGAAAACAAAATATTGGCGACACTGGGAACGCCCTGCATAAAACTCATATACCCCAATTATATAGGTTACTAGATCTTAGAACTCGACAAATTTAAGCTGTACTATTTTGGTATATGATACTTAAAAACAAAACACACGAGGACAGAATAAAACTAATTTATTCTGATACCGACAGCCTAATAATTTCTCTTGAAAATATTTAAAATATTTATGATGAAATCGGGAAGTAACCACTGAGGAAATGGATAGATACATCTAACTTCCCCAGAGACCATAGTCTCTACGATGACTCAAGGAAGGGATCTCTAGGGTTGCTTAAAAGCCAGGTGAGGTACCGCCTTATTTCAGAAATAGTTTGTATTAAACTCAAAATGTATAGCATATTGCTGGCTGATAATGATAACATTATAGCAGCGAAAGGTATACCTCAGTCTGAGCAACAATTATTAACTCATAATAACTTTAGAAGAGCACACGAAGACGGTTCTATACTTACCTTCCAGTATAGTCAGATGAGCTCATTCAATGACAAGCGATATTATCATAAGAACATAAGAACATAAGAACGAAGGAACACTGCAGAAGGCCTACTGGCCCATGCGAGGCAGGTCCAAGTCTCCTACCGGCTTAAGCCAATGCACCCAACCTAGTCAGGTCAGGTCACATTGACTTAAGGGAGGAACACGGCAACCGACCTGGTAGCACAAGCTATCAGGTCTAACTCACACCCACCCACATCCACTCATGTATTTATCCAACCTATTTTTAAAGCTACACAACGTTCTGGCCTCTATAACGGTACTTGGGAGTTTGTTCCACTCATCCACAACTCTATTACCAAACCAGTACTTTTCCTATATCCTTCCTGAATCTGAATTTTTCCAACTTAAAACCATTGCTGCGAGTCCTGTCTAGGCTAGATATTTTCAGCACACTATTTACATCCCTTTATTTATTCCTGTCTTCCATTTATACACCTCAATCATATCCCCCTAATTCTTCGTCTTTCTAGAGAGTGCAGTTTCAGGGCCTTAGTCTATCCTCATAGGGAGGTTTCTGATACATGGGATCAACTTTGTCATCCTCCTTTGTACATTTTCCAGAGAATTTTATATCCATTCTGTAATACGGTGACCAAAACTGTGCAGCATAATCTAAATGAGGCCTAACCAAGGATGTATAGAGTTGAAGAACAACCTGAGGACTCCTATTATTTATGCTTCTTGATATGAAGCCAAGGATTCTATTAGCTTTATTGCGAACACTTATGCACTGTTGTCTTGGTTTCAGATTACTGCTAACCAGAACTCCTAAATCTTTTTCGCAATCCGTAATATTAAGATCTACATTATTTAGTTTATATGTGGCATGGTTATTGTCCTGTCCAACATTTAGAACTTTGCATTTGTCTATTAAACTGCATCTGCCACTTCTCCGACCACTGCATCAGTCTATTCAAATCTTCCTGGAGTGCTCGATGTCCTCGCAGAATGATTCGCGGCCTATTTTGGTGTATCGCAAACTTGCCGATGTCGCTCTTAGCCTCATCAGTCGTTTATGTGATTGTGAACGCAGGGGCAACACTGACCCCGTGGAAACCGCTCGTGACATTCCCCACTCGATTTCTCCCCATTTATGCAAACTCTCTGCTGCCTATTGTCAACCATGCCTATCCAGGAAATTCCTCCTATTCCATGTGCTTAATTTCCTCAATAGTCTCGATGTGGGACCTGGTCAAAAGCCTATGAAGTCCATTACACAATATCATATTCATACAGATCTACCTCCTAAATACCTTAGTGAAAAAAGTTAATAAATTCTAAGGCAGGAACGCCCTTTGTAAACCTGCGAGATTCTTGATAATTTATGTTTTTC
The DNA here is from genome assembly GCF_026875155.1 of Cherax quadricarinatus. Classification (NCBI taxonomy): domain Eukaryota; kingdom Metazoa; phylum Arthropoda; class Malacostraca; order Decapoda; family Parastacidae; genus Cherax; species Cherax quadricarinatus. The sequence continues at coordinate 31,672 of NW_026505970.1, forward strand.
AAGGGCTACGAATGCCTCGGCAATTATGATCCATAATTTTCCCACTTGGAGGTTAGGCTTATTGGTCTATAGTTCAGCTAAGGACTGTCACCTGTTTTGAAAATAGGTATACATTGCCATTTTCCACTTATCTGGCACAGCCAGTTTGTAGTGATATGTTAAGATTAGCCAAAGGGTGCTAAGCTCCTTTTACATTCCTTTAGAACCCTTGCATACAGTCACAGCTGGGGATTTGTTAGGTTTAATACTATTTGCCTAAGGACCATGTCATTGTGACCCTAATATGCACAGTTTTTATCGTCCTGTTACATAATTATCATACTGGAATATCGCTGGTACTCCTGTGTAAAAACTGAGAGGAGATGTGTTAAAAATTCTACCTTTCTTATCATGCAGTGAGCTGACCCGGAATTTTGAGTGGCCTTCTGTCCCTGATTTTTCTGTATCCTAAGATCTTTTGGGTAGTTTCGATCTCTTCAACTTTACCTATAATCTTTTGCTTTCTAATTCCCTTTTTTATTTCTCTCTTTAATGAAATATGATTTTCATTGCCCCCTCTTTTGATTGCCTATAGCCTCTCTTGACCAATCAGATATTAATCTATTGTCACATTTAGGATCATTTTTGTTTGATTGATTTCCATTGAACATATTTGACTGAGCAGCTAGAACTATGCTGGAAGCATCATATCGCAACCATACACCTACCGACCTTAGTCAGGTCTCCGTTCAGCCCCTAGTATTTTTCTCCTATGAACAGCCAAGCGAATCAGCGGAACTTGTGCATTATAGGGATCATGATATATTAACTGATGATTTTGACACTTCCAGCTATCATTAACAAGATTATTATTATGTTTCCCACTGGCAAGAACAAGTCAAGGAGGTTATTTCCCTTTGCTTGTCACAAACTGAAAAAAAATCCTGATCGATCAAGAGTCACCTGCCTAATTCTGTCAAATGCTCCAGTCATTGTCTATAGTGAAACTCCCATTGCACAACATTCGTATTAGTGTCAATTTCGTCCATAGAGTTACTCACTCCATCAAGATTGGCTGAAATCACACCCAAAATAGTTTTTTCGGCCCTCGAAAGCTAACCAAACGATTTGGTGAGCTTCTATTTAATATCTTGTCTAACACAATTAAATTGTCTTGAATAATCGCATCCACCACTTCCGTTGACCCTGTCAGTGGGAATAATTTATAGCCTTGTAGTGACATCAGGCATCTCTCTACTCAGATTGAGCCGGTCTCTGTATGCAAAATATCTATTTTCTGATTGCAATATCTTCTATCTCATTTTACATCCTGCATTAGATGTAACCTTAAGGGACTATCCCTGCGCCTCGCTGCCTTTGTCTGCTACCTGATCTATTGTCTTTTTTAAATTCATGCTGAATGCCTTTTATACATTTACTGTTTCCAACCCAAGTGTTGCAACCTGCTTGTTTCCCACACACACCCATACCTCTATCTTCCATCAGTTTAAAATCAAGGCATTCACCAATGGCCTTCTCAATCGAGTCTGCAAGTGCTACCACCCCAGCCCCAGAGAGATGTACCCCATCCCTTGCATACATATCATGTTTGCCATAAAAGTTGTTCCAGTTGTCAATGAATGGGATTGCAAGTTCCTTGCAGTATCTGTCTAGCCAGCAATTTACACCAATTGCCCTAGACAACCATTCATTTCCTACTCCCCTTCTAGGCAAGATGCTACATATGATTGGGATCCCTCCCTTAGACTTAATGAAATCTATAGCTGACCTGTACTTATCTAGCAGCTCTTCTCTCCTACCCTTCCCAATATCATTTCCACCAGCACTGAGACAGATAATGGGCTTGTTCCCATTACCTGACATGATATTATCCAGCCTGTTGACAATGTCCCCAACACCAGCTCCAGGGAAGCACACTCTATCTCTCATCTTCGTTATTCCTATTACAAAAAGCACGGTCCATATATCTTACCTGAGAGTCACCAACCACAAGAATGCGCTTACCTCCATTAGCAGGGGCAGTAGTACCCTTACCTTCACTGGCCACTGAAGTACATTCATCCTGAAGAACGAGAAGCGATTCCTACCTTCAGATCTTCACTCTTAACTTTCCTTACTCTGATGCGCTTCCATTACTGTGAACCACTCGCCACTTGTAGCAGGTGCTGGACTGCACCTCACTGCTGGTAGCCGTTGCTACCTCCCCCACTACAGCCTCCTCACAGCGAGAGACAGACTGCACCTCACTTGAAGCCTCATTCCCCACAACTCCAGCCACCTCACACTCTCTCCCAGACCCATTGAGGTGGACCTTCAGCCTCCTAATCTCCTCCTGGAGAAGCAAGACCTCCTCCTTCAACTCTCCAACCTCAATTTTTAAAACACTGCAGAAGCAAGCCATGCTTTGTAACCGTCCACACTAATCCCCAAAGCAGCTCAGGGTCTGTGACCTCACGTGACGACTGACCACTGACCACTGACGACTGACCACTGACCATTATCTAGACAGGCATCACTGTATCTTATGATCATCCGGATGTGGGGGGAAACAAAGTTTAAATTAGTTAATTATAGTATAGGGGAGGTGGAGGAAGAGGAGGAGAAGTTGGTTATTGTCAGTACAGAGGAGGAGTTGGCTAATGACAGCACGGAAGAGGAAGTGGAGGAGAATGATGATAAAAGAAGACAGGAGAGGGACACCTGCAATCTTTGGTGGGGAAAAGAAAGCTTGGCGAGACAATTTGTTTTTCCCAGGAACAAGCATGAATGCAAGAGAGGCAAATCTTCCTTTACCACAGCCGCCGGATTTATACTTCTAGAAGTTGACCATTGTGAGGGGCAGCATGAGGAGGAGATTGTGGGGGCAGCAGGGGAGGAGCATTGGAGGGGAAAGCATGAGGAGGACATTGGAGGGGCAGCATAGGGGGATTGTAAGGGCACTGAGGAGGAAAAATAAAAATGAAAGTTAACTAATAAATATTTTTTTTAGAGATAAAATTTTTTTACCTTTAAAATTTTTTTATGTCTTCGGGAGACAATTATGGAAAATACAGTCTTTAAACCCAGACGGTTATATATTGGCTCATTCCCCCTTTTAAATCACGGACATCTTTGTAGCCAAAAACCTTATGCTTGGAGGAATTTGACAGTTTGGCAATTATCAGTCATTGACTCAAAAAGCTTCACAACCCCACTGAATGTTTACTTACCCAATACGGCCAAGGCTACTTTTCCCGTTAGTAAGTAAAAAAATTTAAACCCTCCCACTACCCTTTGAGGGGGGGATGGGCGGCCATCATTATTGCATTACTTTTTATCCCCTTTAAAACCCACAACAAAGTCAGATGTGCCCAGGTTAAACCACAACAGGAGTCAGCATGGTGAAGGTTAAACCCAGCAACAAGAGTCACATGGGGGACCGGGTTAAAAACCAGCAACAAGAGCCCGCATGGTGCCCGGGTTAAAACCCAGCAACAAGGTCGCGGGGGACCAGGTTAAACCGCAAAAAGAGTCCATGGTACCAGGTTAAACCACAACAGGAGTCACTGGTGACCAGGTTAAACCAGCAACAAGGGGTCAGCATGGTGACCAGGTTAAACCGCAAAAGAGTCAGCAGGGTGCCCCTTAAACCAGAAACAAGGGTCAGCTGGTGACCAGGTTAAACCGCAAAAAGAGTCAGCATGGTGACCGGGTTAAACCAGCAACAAGGTCAGCGGGGTGACCAGGGTTAAACCAGAACAAGAGTCACATGGTGCCAGGTTAAACCGCAACAAGGTCAGCATGGTGACCAGGTTAAAACCGAACAGGAGTCGCATGGTGACCAGGTTAAACCAGAAACAAGAGTACATGGTGACCGGGTTTAAAACCAAAAACAAGATAGCATGGTGACCAGGTTTACCGCAACAAGGTCAGCATGGTGACCGGGTTTTAAAACCGAAAACAAGGTCACATGGTGACCAGGTTAAACACAAAAGATCAGCATGGTGACCAGGTTTTTAAACCGCAACGGGTTTTCAGATGGTGCCGGGTTAAACCAGAAACAGGAGTCAGCATGGTGACCAGGTTAAACCAGCAAAAGAGTCACATGGGGGCCCGGGTTAAACCACAAAAAGAGTCAGCATTTTCCCGGGTTAAACAGCAACAAGAGTCGCAGGGACCAGGTTAAAACAACAAGATCACATGGTGGCCAGGTTAAACAGCAACAAGATCAGATGGTGCCCGGGTTAAACCCAGCAAAAAGAGTCAGCATGGTGCCAGGTTAACCAGCAAAAAGAGTCAGATGGTGGCCAGGTTAAACCAGCAAAAGAGTCAGCGGGTGGCCAGTTAAACCAGAACAAGAGTCACATGGTGCCCAGGTTAAACCCAGAAAACAAAGTCACATGGTGACCAGGTTAAATCAGCAACAAGAGTCAGCATGGGACAGGTTGTTTATCGACCTAAAGGTAAGTCAGTCACCAGGTAAAGTCCCCGGGGGGCCACTCCCCTTGTAAAAGCTGTTTCTTTAATTTTTTTTATTTTTAAAAAACAAAATATGTTCGAACGACAGCATAGAAATTAAAATTTATTAAATAAATATTCGGGTTAAAATTTCAACTCACAAATCTTTAAAACTCTTTTAATCATCATCGACGCATAAAGATCCTTTTTACAGTTAAAAAAACTAAACTCTTGATTTAGTTCCAGAAGAAGCTTTAAAAAAATAACTGCAGTAATTTTTCTTTATAACAGACCCTGGGGGAGTGCATGACCCCCAGAAGAAATTTGTGAGTGCATGACCCCCAGAAAAAAGTTTGAGTGACATGACCTGCAGAAGAAAGTTGTGAGTGACATGACCCCCAGAAGAAATTGTGAGTGAATGCCCTCCAGAAGAAATTGTGAGTGACATACCTCCAAAGAAAGTTGTGATGACTGACCTCCAGAAAAAGTTGTGAGGACAGCCCCTCCAAAAAAGAAAGATGAGGACAGGCTCCAGAAGAGATTGTGATCATTAGTGGGGATTAAGGAAAATTTTAATAATAATAGTTTAGGTAAAAATATTCGCATGGGATCCCAAGTGATAGTAAAAGTGGGATACCAGAGTGTAGAACAGTGGGATACCAGGTGAAAAAACGGGGGAAAACCAGAGTGATTAAAGGGGGATCCCAGAGGGATAGTAACAGGGGACCCCCAAAGTGATAGTAACAGGAGATACCAAGGATGTAACAGGGGATACAGATGATAGAAAACGGAATCCCAAGTGATAGTAACGGGGGTACCGATGATAGTAACTGGAACGAGGGATAGAAAACAGGGGGTACCAGAGGGGGATAGTAACAGGGGAATCCCAGAGTGATAGTAACAGAGATACCAGAGTAATAACGTGAGATCCCAGGTGATAGAACAGTGGATACCAGAGTGATAGTAACAGGGGGATACAGGGATAGTAACGTGGGGATACCAAGTGTAGTAACAGTGAGATACCAAGTGATAGAAACAGTGAGATACCAGGTGTTTTAAAACGTGGATCCCAGAGTGATAGTAAAAGTGGATACCAGAGTGATGTAACATGGGATACCAGAGGGATAGTAACAGTGAATACCAGATGATAGTAACAGTGGGATACCAGAGTGATAGTAACAGTGGGATACCAGAGGGATAGTAACAGTGGGATACCAGAGGGATAGTAACAGTGGGATACCAGAGGGATAGTAACAGTACTAACTCTACTGGAAACTTAATGAACTAGGAAGGTACACATGCACCATATAGTACGCATACACCATCATGCATGCTTGCGTTCGCGCGCGCACACACACACACACACACACACATACACACTGGACCAGGAGCTGAGTCTTGACCCCTGCAACCACAAATAGGTGAGTACACTCATTTATATCGCTCACATTAATACCATATAAGCAAACACACAGTTATCTCCCTCATTCTGACACGAGTATAAACACTAATACACATGGACGCAAGTTTCACCTCAAACACCGTAAACAGACAAAAAAATACACACACAAATGTGCACATTCTTATGAGATTATCTGCAGTCTTCAACACTGTTGTTAAAATGAATTAATATAATTAATGTATGGGAATTAAATATATTCTTGTGTATATATATAAAGACTGGGTGAGATAATAAATGTTAGTTAACATAGGACTGAAGATATTATTAGAGAAAAATGAGAATATATGAAGAAGTGACAGATATGAGACACATGAGGATAATGCGAAGATATTTTATGAATAATCTTGTGAATGATGAAGTATAACTAGAAATAATTATTTAATAATCGAATAATTCTCTCTCAAATGTCACTTCTCTCCTCTCTACTGTAAAATAAAAATAAAGCCACCATAAACACAAAACAAAAAAAAACTTTGTGCATGAAAATAATAACTATCAACTGGGATGTCTTGGATTCTTGACAAAAGAATCAGTGATGGTTCCTGTAGTCTGGTAAGTACAAATATTTCTTAATGTTTCCGATACTACTTCATACTGTGATGTATTCTGAAGTGTGGATGTTATAGTACATTATTTTGTGTTGTGATGTTAGTATGTTAGAATTATGTTATACCTGGAATATGAGAAGAGTCGTAAATGTTTCAGTAACCAGTCCTGATAAAACGAACGTAGTCTTCTAATATATGCTTTTTAAACCGTATCCCTTTATATATCAAGATTCCGAGATGTCTTCATTGTTTTATCTACAGTGTTTAAATTACTTTCCTTCGTCGTATATTCATATTTTTCAAAATGAATATCTAGAGAATGCTGAAAAACACCTGAATTAAATCACTCACTCACTTTATCCTAATCTTCTTTTTATTCACTTTCTCATTAATGACAGAAAATTTTTCACACCACACACAATCATCACTTCTCTCACCTCCCCTATACTAAAAGAGAACATTCATCACACACTTTATCACTTCTCTCACCTCCTCTATACTAACAGAGGAACATTCATCACACACATCATCACTTCTCTCACCTCCTCTATATTGACAGAGAACATTCATCACCACACAATCATCACTTCTCTCACCTCCTCTATACTGACAGAGAACATTCATCACACACCATCATCACTTCTTCACCTCCTCTATACTGACATACAACATTCTTTACCACAAAACATATCACTTCTCTCACCTCCTCTATATTGGCATAACAACATTTCATCACCACCACCACATCATCACTTCTCTCACCTCCTCTATACTGACAGAGAACATTCATCACCACACACATCATCACTTCTCTCACCTCCTCTATACTGACAGTGAACATTCATCACCACACACATCATCACTTCTCTCACCTCCTCTATACTGACAGTGAACATTCATCACCACAAAACATCATCACTTCTCTCACCTCCTCTATACTGCATGGAACATTCTCACCACACACATCTCACTTCTCTCACCTCCTCTATATGACAGTGAACATTCATCACCACACACATCATCATTCTCTCACCTCCTCTATACTGACAGAGAACATTCATCACCACACACATCATCACTTCTCTCACCTCCTCTATACTGACAGAGAACATTCATCACCACACACATCATCACTTCTCTCACCTCCTCTATACTGACAGAGAGAAGATTTGTCACCACACAAAGTAAATACTTTCTGGAATGAAAATATGAATCATCAGTTGGAGAAACTTGATTTGGTAGCAAAAATGATGTTGTTGTGACTGCTGCGACCTTGACTTGTATGACCAGAGCTTTGGTAAGATGGGGAAGGTAGAAGGATGGGTACGGATGAATAAAAGGAAAAAGGATGGGTGGGGATAGTGGAGGTGGGGTAATAAAGGTAAGTGACCAAACCACTTTGGTGCACTTTAATACATGTGTGAGTGTGTATTGTCACTAATGAAATAAATTTCAATGAATGGAGTATAACACTTACCCATCAGTTTCACACTGTTATAACAAATGTATAACTGCATAACGTTTTCTGGGGGGGGGGGGGGGGATTGCAGGTCGTTGGCTGGAAATGACGATAGTAAGAACTTTGATGTAGGTGGATTGTTACTCGGAGATACTGGCCGGCTAAGCTGCTTCAGAGGTGGTGTCCTGCCATAGTAGGTCTGCAGATGTTTTATGGTTAGATGTAATAGTTAATAAGTTAAAAGGAAAGTCTCCATTAATTGTGGAGGTTTTATCCTTATTAAACATAAAAGTGTTCCGGTGTTACCCATTCATCTATATATTCTGGAAGGTCACTCAGGATCATTGGTCTCCAGAAATTATAATTGTGGATGAGTCGTCGCACTCTTTGTTGGAGGGTCATTCTTTGTTGGAGGGTCATTCTTTGTTGGAGGGTCATTCTTTGTTGGAGGGTCATTCTTTGTTGGAGGGTCATTCTTTTTTGGAGGGTCATTTTATTGTTGGAGGGTCATTCTTTGTTGGAGGGGTCATTCTTTGTTGGAGGGTCATTCTTTTTTTGGAGGGTCATTCTTTGTTGGAGGGTCATTCTTTGTTGGAGGGTCATTCTTTGTTGGAGGGTCATTCTTTGTTGGAGGGTCATTCTTTGTTGGAGGGTCATTCTTTGTTGGAGGGTCATTCTTTGTTGGAGGGTCATTCATTGTTGGAGGGTCATTCTTTGTTGGAGGGTCATTCTTTGTTGGAGGGTCATTCTTTGTTGGAGGGTCATTCTTTGTTTGGAGGGTCATTCATTTGTTGGGGGAGGGTCATTCTTTGTTGGAGGGTCATTCTTTGTTGGAGGGTATTCTTTGTTGGAGGGTCATTCCATTTTTGGAGGGTCATTCTTTGTTGGAGGGTAAATTTTTTGTTGGTGGGTCTTCTTTGTTGGAGGGTTTATTCATTTTTTGGAGGGTCATTTTTTTGTTGGAGGGTTTATTCTTTGTTTGGAGGGTCATTCTTTGTTGGAGGGTCATATCTTGTTGGAGGGTTTATTCTTTGGGTTTTGGGGGGAGGTTTGATGATGTAGTCGGTGGTGTTTGTTGGTTTTGGAAGGTTTTCTTGAGGGGTTTCTCTGCATGTCGTATAATTGTTTCTTGATAGTTTATTCAAGCCCTTTCATTTATTGCTCTATCTCCCGTTGGATGTGTAGATCTTCCATCCTGATTGTGTCTCTACTCCTGGTTGCCTTTGTAAAGGGGAGTACTATATTCTGGACTTTTGTAGCTGTAACATGGTTTATTTTAGTTTTATGAAGGTTACACAAGGATAATTCTTGTGCAGGTGTTTTCTTGAGGTGGGAAGGAGTTGATTAAACCTTTTGCTGAGGCGGCATTTGCTAAGGTGATTTTTTAGAAATTGTTGAATGCGGGTGGGTAATCTCTCACTCGGTATCCTAGGGGTTTCTGGGTTTCTGAGGCATTAGGTGTTACCTCTGATGGAGATACCCCCTCTCTTTGTCTTATAGTTATGCAAAAACATCCGAATGGTGCTGGATGAGGACTTTATCTGGGTTGGCGTGATTCTCCATTTCTTCTTCCAGTTTGCGGTTCTTTGTAGTTCCCATATTACTTTTTTCTTTTACTCTCGCATGCTTATGTTTCCTCGTTACGGGGGGTGGTGACACTACATGATAATTCCAGGAAATTAGGTGATAATGTATAAATTTAACCCGGGCTGAGGGAGGCAGGGATGATTCTTCTTTCTGATAAGAAGTTTTTTATGTTTTAAAAAAGTCCCGTTTGGTCAGGAAGGTCGACTGTTTAAAAATTTAGTCCTCGGCACAGGGTGTCACAAGCTTTGTTTACATCCCTGGTTGCAATAAGGACAAGGTTGCCGCTGTTTCCTCAGGCTGTCCGCAGCATCCAAGATGATATTGATAGCTTGTTGTGGTCCTCTGTGAGTCGTGAGTCCAAACTGTTTTTCAGTGAAGAGCTGATTGTACTTCATGTAGTAGTTTAATATGTTGGAAATTATTTTCTCAAGGACATTACCAGTTACTTCAAGTAATGAGATAGGTCTATAGTTCTCCGGTTTATGTTTGTCTTTGCTCGGTTTTGCAATGAATGTCATCCTTGCTGTCTTAAGTGTCACAGGAAAGTGTCTCGAGGCCAAGACAGCGTTGAAGATATTTTCCAGGGGCATTTTGCAATTTCTGGGTAAGATCTTTACTTGTTTCACTGTCATACCTGAGAGACCAGGGGCTTTATTACTCATTCTGCCTATGACTTGACTCATCTCCCTGAGTGTGATTGGTCTTGTTAGGGGGTGTTCATCTTCAAGGGTAGATGTATCACTTAGTGGTAATGGTTGGAGGTCAGCTCGGTTGTCTCTCCATTCGCTGACCCACTAGTAATAGTTATTATTAAATGTAATTTTCTCCCACACATCACCCATCAGACTGGCTTGATCTTTTGGGTCATCAAGTTTGATATCAACGTCCTCATCATCGTCATCGGTGAAGGGATGTATTAGATAATGTGTAGCCTTGTGCTTTGCCCCCAGAAGTTGGCGGATCTTGCTCCAGAACTTTTCAGGTTGGCTTTTGTATTGATTAGCTTGAACAAGATATTTCCATAATTCACATTTGTGTTGTGTGATTAGGGTAATTAATTCTCTTCTCAACCTCTGCAGTATAGCCCCGGTGGTCTGTCTCGTTTGGTGGTGCCTTATACACTCTGCTTGATCATTTTTCATGCAGTCACTAATTTCCGTGGTTGGTTTATATTGCTGATAGAGCTTTGATGTATTTAATTGGCAACTTGCCTGAGTGGCCTCTATGATTATTTCATGGAAGGAGCTAATTGCCTCGTCAGTTGCAGTTGAAGGCTGTTCTCAAGCGAAACAGTAAGGTAGTCCCTGAAGGTTGGGTTTCGGAGGAGTGGGTATTCTAAATGACGAGGCCTGAAGTGTTGTTATAACAGGGATGTGGTCTGATTCTACGTTTCCACCAGGGAAGATTCTGCAATGGTATAGGTCACAGACCCTGTTGGTCAAGACTATATCAGGTGTCCCCGGGTGAGAGCCTACTACATATGACTTAAAGAATGGGCCTTGGAATGATGGATTTCTCGCTGCAATTATATTTAATAATTTTTTTTTTTGGGTTTACCTAGGGGATTGTGGGCCCACACTGAAGAGGCCGGTGCTTGCATTAAAATCTCCGCCAGGACAAACTTTTCTACTTATATCTGGTGTAGGGAAGGTTTTTATTATAGCTCCCCTTGGGGGAAAAAATTCCATTTCCCAGCTATAAATGATCATATGGGCCGTCTTTCTATTGCTAAACGTTTCCTTCGTAAATGTGATTTTACGAAAGCATATCGTAGTTTCACTGGGACGGCCACCCACAAAAGGTCACCCCGATTTCTCGCAGTAGAGAAACCACGTATTTTCCTAGGGGTTGCTCTGGAGCTGTCCCCTTCAAAAGGATGGTCAGGAATGTGTTTGTGTTTTTCGATTTCAAGGAGATAGCGGTTGTTAAAGAAATGTTCAATATTAATTTGTAAAATTGCAATCCCCATTATTTCGTAAATTTTGTGTTTTTGCTGCGTACAGAGAGTTGTTTCTGAGATTATAGCTGCAAGGTGTGTGTAAACTCTCCCTACTCATCTCATCAAGGTTTGCTGTGTACCTCACCGCTGCTGGTGATATTAACTGATGCGTCAGATTCATCATCTGACAACTGTGTCATGTCATTCACAGACTCAGTCGACATATTCACAACAATTACTATAGGAGACTGTGGGAGCTCCATGTGGAAAAGTGTAAGTCCACATGGGGTATCATTGGAAACTACTAGTAATTTTGGGTCAGCTTCTACAGCCGTAGATTGTGCATCAGTGTCTGTTGCAAGTTCAGAGGCAGTTGTTAACTCACAGGTTTGAGTTGTTGTTTAAACTGGGTCTTCCATTACGGCCGTCCCTTGATTGTGTGATGAGGTTTGATTATGTGTGGTTAAGGAGAACGGCACATACTTCCTGTCTTGAGGGGATTGGTTCATTATTGAGTTCCCATTATTTGGCACTCGTTTAACATCTCCCCAAATATCTCTCTCTCCTCTACACTTCTCTCTTCTCCAGGTGCATACACACTTATTATCACCCACTTTTCGCATCCAACCTTTATTATAATCCACATAATCCGTGATTTTATACATTTATATTCCTTCTTCTCCTTCCACAACTCATCCAACAATATTGCTACTCCTTCTTTAGCTCTAACTCTCTCAGAAACTCCTGACTTAATCCCATTTATTTCTCCCCACTGAAACTCACTACCCCTTTCAACTTTGTTTCGCTTGAAGCTAGACATTCAACCTCTGCTCATTCATAACATTAGCAATCACCTCTCTCTTATCATCCGCACTACATCCACGCACATTTAAGCATCCAAGTTTTGTAAATATATATATGCTTCCTTACAGTTATACTGCCATACATATATACTTCCATACAGACATACTGCCATACATATATACTTCCATACAGACATACTGCCACACACACACACACACACACACACACACACACACACACACACACACACACACACACACACACGACCAGGTAATTAGGCTATGAAAGGATGGAGGAGAGACAACAAGAAATGACCGTGAAGTATGCGAAGAACTCAACAAGAGATTCAAAGAAGTGTTCACAGAGGAGACAGAAGGGGCTCCAGAAAGACGGAGAGGTGGGGCACACCACCATGTGCTGGACACAGTGCACACAACCGCGGAAGAAGTGAAGAGGCTTCTGAGTGAGCTAGATACCTCAAAGGCAATGGGGCCAGATAACATCTCCCCATGGGTATTGAGAGAGGGAGCAGAGGCGCTATGTGTACCCCTAACAACAATATTCAATACATCTATCGAAACAGGGAGATTGCCTGAGTCATGGAAGACAGCAAATGTAGTCCCAATCTTTAAAAAAGGAGACAGACATGAAGCATTAAACTACAGACCAGTGTCACTGACATGTATAATATGCAAAATCATGGAGAAGATTATCAGGAGAAGAATGGTGGAACACCTAGAAAGGAACGATCTCATCAACAGCAGCCAACATGGTTTCAGGGACGGGAAATCCTGTGTCACAAACCTACTGGAGTTCTATGACATGGTGACAGCAGTAAGACAAGAGAGAGAGGGGTGGGTGGATTGCATATTCTTGGACTGCAAGAAGGCGTTTGACACAGTTCCACACAAGAGATTGGTGCAAAAACTGGAGGAGCAAGCAGGGATAACAGGGAAGGCACTACAATGGATCAGGGAATACTTGTCAGGAAGACAGCAGCGAGTCATGGTACGTGGCGAGGTGTCAGAGTGGGCACCTGTGACCAGCGGGGTCCCACAGGGGTCAGTCCTAGGATCAGTGCTGTTTCTGGTAT